>AWOL01S0018936.1:0-20441 GCA_000715115.1 Nicotiana otophora | reverse complement strand
TACGCTCGGGCCGAGTATGGTACCGGGTGCCGGCAACGTCCCTTCAGGTTTGGGGCGTGACAAGATGATGGAGCAACAATATAGAAAGCATATTACTGTGCACGGAATATGAACCAGGCAAGGGTCTTGGCCGAAAGCTTTTAGGGATCACAAAACCCATACAACTACAGTATCATGACACGACCTCTGGACTCGGGTATGAATATACCATGCAAGAGTATCAGGATTGGATACCGCCATGGCATGCCAATTACTATCCGCTGGAACAACCCATACCATCTTTGCTCCAGACATTCCGTCAAGCTGACATGATATAGGGATCCGAGCAAGATGAGATTTTGGCCAATATGAGGAAGCTGTTTCTGGATGAGGAAGACATGGATTGCAGTGCAATTGTGGAGCAGGAAGACCTTACCATTCAAACACTGAGAGAAGGAGATGTTCTCAAGAACTAGACCGCTGCACCATCTCGGGCGCGCTGAGTACCTAGGTAGCCTGGCAAAATTAGCATGACTTGTTTTTAAATTGTTTTGAGCATTTAAGACATTTTCAGTATTGTATTTCGAAATAATTACTCGAGTCGTCGAGTCTTACTTGTTGAAAATTTTAAGCTTTATTAATGCATTATTGCTTTTCGTATTTATTATTATCTTTCTACATTCTTTTCATCGTAATTATTACATAACCTGATGAACCTATGACTGTGACATGTAATGAGACAACGCAACATAAGGACAGTGCTTCAGAAGATTTGGAAGATGATATAATACCAGAGGAAATTGTCAACGAATTAGAGAATTTTGAAAACAAACCAAAACACGCTAAGTCAATCCGCTAGTAAGCCTTTCTTCCAAATATCAACCTCTGAATAGCTCGAATCTAGCCAAAATAACTTTATACCATAAATACAAACCATATGACACTATTCCGAATAATAAAGTTATAATCTTTAAAGAAAATCAAAAAATCAACTAAGAAAGTCAACCCCGGGTTCGCGTCTCGGATCCCGACCAAACTTACAAAATTCGAACAACAAGTCCAACCGTACTAAAATTGATCAATTCTAATCCTAAATCAACCTTCAAATCCTCAAAATATTGTCTATGAAGTTTTCATCATTTTCTTAAAGTTTTCTAACTCAAAACACTAATTAAATCCCCCCACCAAACGGACGGACAACCAAACGCTCTCTAGAGAGACGGCTAACAGGAACAGTAACAACACACACAAAAATGGTCATTGTTCCATCGTCCGGTGGTGAAAAACCAACGGACCAGATCCAACAATCACGTAACAACCCTGCACACAAACCCCATGGAAGCGCCCTTATTGATTCTTCCCCATCTGCTGCAAATGTCAACAATGGCGAAACTGTAAACTTGCCAAAAAAACAATTGGAGACAGCTACAAAGCATTGTACTGTTTCTTAACCAAATCAGCTGATTCGAAGCCATGGAGATTACTCAACACCTCAATTACAATCGATACAAATAGTTTCAGACAAATCAACACATGAAGCAATTTCTCTACACAGATGAACAACGACAACAATCAGCTATTGATTGCACATAGGGTGATAGGTATCCAAACTGTTCAAAACCAATGCCACTATACTCCAATTGATCTGGATACTGATCCCAACCCCTCAAACAACAACCACAATGAACAATTTGATCCAACATGGCAGAATACAATACACACAGAATCACACATGCCATCTGTTCGACAAAATATCAGGGTCAGTTTTGATGTTAATTTTGATGAATATATGAATGATTTTGCTTCACAAAGTCATGTTGAGATTAGTCGTCATAGGAAGTTACAAGAAAACACAACAGATGAGGGTGATAAAAGGCAGTCACCTACAGCACCACATGACACCCATGGATTCTTGGTATTTCAACTGGCCTAACCCGGTTGAAACTCAATTGGACAAAAACAAATATCCACATGTTGTTGAAGGTCGCCCGCAAGTCCAGTTTCAAACTCTAGTTGATATCATTGATACTCGACCACTGGCGGAAAACATGAGTGTTTCACTGACTGCCCATGGAATTCCCTGTGTTTCACCTATCGGGATAATCTCTATTGATAAGGAAAAGGAACTCGCAACCACTCCTACGACTCAAGTGCAGCCAACCCCTATAACAGCAAATTTGGCATCTTCAGGTAATGTTTCTGCAGCACATGGGTCTAATACAGCAACTATCGATTTACCTAGGAATGTCAATATTCAAACTAATCCCCGACTCAATCAAATACCAATGCCAGCAAATTTTCCTAAGATCTCCCCCAACTTTGACAAAGCACCTGCTTTCCAGAATAAAAATACTACTAAGACTAAGCACCATCACACTAACACTCAGATGTTAACACCAAAATAAGCAACATAACATACCAAACATCATAGTTAAACAATCAGTACATCTGCTGAAAACACACATCCAAAAATCCTAACCAGTTTTTATATACCAAAGCACACACACTCCATACAACCATCTGCAAATGTCCACCAACGTACCCAGTTTTACTCAACAAAATCAGCAAACAGACTAAACCAAACAGAAGCTACTGCCCAGCCATCTGATCCAACTAACTATCCTACCCAATCACCTCCTACCATAACTCATTCACTTGCTACAAAATTAAGAGCAAGGCAGGCAGCAGAAATAGCACCAATAGAGTTCACACCCCCAAAAATAACTACCAAACAGGGCCAACCGGCGGTCATCTTTACTAGGAAGGACTACATGATGATACTTGTATCCAGATGCCAATATACAATTATAGGGAAATTCCTTAACACAATGCCTCGAATGGAGGTGATCAGGAGAAACTTCATAGCACAAATAAAACTAAGAGGAGGAGTTAAAATAGCCCAATTCAATGCTCGCACAGTCTACATTGATCTAGACAATGAGTATGATCACACAACTGTCTGGACAAAAACATTCATGTACATCCAAGGTCAAAGAATGGAATTATAAGCTTGGACACCCAACTTCAACCCGAATGAGGATAACCTAATTGTCCCTGTTTGGATAGTCATTCCTGAACTACAAGGGCATTTTTACTACATGGAGGTCCTATCTGTACTGTTATCTCCTATTGGCAAGGTATTGCATCTCGACCTACCCTCTATGCAGAAAACAAGAGGAAGTGTAGCAACAGTCAACGTGCAGGTTGACTTGACTCAATTCAGGCCTCCTCATGTTTGGCTAGGCTTTTATGAAGATCGGGATGTTAACGGGGATGGACAGTGGCTGGAAGTGGTATATGAGGATCTCCCAACATACTGCTCACACTGCAAGCACTTTGGACATGAAGAATACTCATGCCCTATTAGAGAAAGAGAAGAAGAAGACAAGAAAAAAGTAGCTGCTGAAACCCCACAAACTCAGACCAAACAGATATCAAACAATATTGAAAGAGCAAATAGAATACAACATCAAAAGGAGAAGATCATACAGGGGCAGCACAAGGAACAAAACTACAACCAAAAAGTAGTGGTACAAGACCAAAATAAAGAACAATAGGGTAAAATCAAACCTACAGCACATCAACCAATAATTTCAAACCACTCCAAGGATCAATGGCAATCTCAGAAGAAGAAGAACTTCAAGGGTATCAACCAAAAAAACAAGCAAGAGAAACACAAAGAGCCTTATGAACAAATGAATGCAAAACAGATAACCAGAAAAGCTCAGAACCATAGTTCACTGACCAAACCACAAACTGATACGGCAAGTGCTCTGGAGAAGATAGCAGAACCAAGTTCCAGGGCTACTGATATTTATGTTGCAACGGATGGAGATAACAATGGCAGGGACCAGATAAACAACAAGTAGCATAAGCATCAAACAGTGGAAACAAACAGAAGTCAAGAGATCCAGCATATCAGGAATGTTGACAAATCCAGTGACAATCCAAAAGATCCATGAATTGATACAAACAATACTGCTACAATTGTTGGGGTAACACTAGCTGTGACAAAGGAAAATACTATTGATTGGGTTCAAAGGAGTTTTGGAATGCACAAGGAAGTCATTAATATTACACTCAACCACTCCTGCCAGGATATTCCCTCACAGACATGTATGGAATCTCCTGTGCCTAATCAAAATACAACAAGATCTGTACAACTAGGGACTGATGAAGCACAACTGACGAGTTATGGGTCAGGGAAACAAACAATACCCAGAGTTGATGATCATAAGGAAAATCCAATTCCATAATAACTTCACAATGCATTACCCAATAATGCTTTGAGCAACAACACAACTTGGAAACTACTAGCCACATTTCAAGGACCAATAGTGGTAACCACACCAACTGACAAGGTCAGTGATGATGCTCCAGAACCCCAAGATATGTTTGTGAAGGATGAAATCGTTGTATATGAACAAAATGGTACAGCTATTGTACCAAAAGGAGTCAACTGAAATTAATACATTGTCTATGGCTTGTGCATCAGTTACAGGATCTCCAATGCAGATCCAAGTAATTGTACCATTGAAATCTCCAAATTATGTAATTCATGACATTATTACACATAACCAACAACCAATGGAACTTTATACTGCCTTGGTCAATAAATAGCAACTAGAAGATGAAGGTGACAATGAATCTATTGCTGGGAACTTCAAGGCTGTTGCAAGAGAAGGAGATTTGTCACCTAGGTTGTCTACTAAATAGGGGAAGAAAGGAAAGAAGTAAAACCAACTAAAGGAATATAAGGTTAGTTAAGATACAACAGGCCTTTCAGAGAGTTATCAACATGCAAAAGGAACATGGGCTTTTCGTTATAGCACTTATGGAACCTTTTCAAAATCAAAGATCTATTCAAAACTACAGGAGGAGACTAGGCATGGATGCTACCATTTCAAATGTCAATGGCAAGATATGGATTTTGCTGGATTCAGTTGTGCAGTGGGACTTGTTAATTGACACAGAACAACAACTTACTATCAGAGTCTATCATCAACATATTGGTAAATATATCATGATGACTTTCGTATATGAAAAGTGCTCATAATTGGACATATTAGAATCATGGGACAGTTTATACTACCTTGCAAGTGACATGGAACTACCATGACTAGTTGGAGGGGATTTTAATGTGCTTTTGAATGAATAAGAGAAAACTCGAGGGCTTCCAGTCTATCCTCCGGAATATGAAGACTTTGCCTTCTGTGTAAATTCATGTGAACTCTTTGACACTGGTTACAAAGAAAGTTCCTTCACACGGTAGAATGGGAGGCCAAATGTAGAATGCATATTTAAAAGACTGTACAGAATCTTTGTCAATTCCCCATTCCAATCTCTATTCCCAACTACAGAGGTCGAACATCTAAGTAGAACAGGCTCGGATCATGCACCACTGTTTATGACTTGTGGTGACAAGACTACCACATTTACTAAACCATTCATGTTTCTGAATTTCTAGACAAAACATGCCTCTTTTATGGAGGTGGTTCGATAGAATTGGCAGGCTGACTTCACAGGTGACCCCTTCTTGATGTTGAAACTGAAATTAAAAAGAGTAAAATTGCTCTTTCAAAATGGAGTACACTCACTTACGGGGACATCTTCAAGCAACTAGCTTTAAGGGAAGATGTGGTCAGAATAAAGGAAATGCTTTTTGAAAAAGAACCAACAATTGAGAATAGAATTGTCCTTCAGAAGGCATAATCCAAATTAAAGAGATATCTGAGCATAGAGGAACAATATTGGAAACAAAAAGGAGGTTTGTCGACATAAACACTAGATTCTCTCACAACAATGTCAATGGTAAAAGGCAGAAACTCCAACTGAAGAGGATCCAGAACCATGATGGTAATTGGATTGAGTCACAAGAACGAATGGCTGATACATTAGTAGAATATTTCCAGAAATAATTCACACATAAAGCTGATCATACAAGTTTTGAGCTCCTCAACAATGTGCCCTCAATGGTGTCTTGTGATCAAAACATAGAACTTTATAGAATTACTAAAATAGAGGAGGTAAACGCAGCGGTATTTGCACTGAGTGGTGAAAGTGAAAGTGGGCCAGATGGTTTCACAGGCATTTTCTTTCAAGAATGTTGGGATATAATAGGAGAAGACATACATGAGATGCTGAAACTAGTTTATGGAGGATGCTCTTTACCTAAGTCTATAACCCACAAAACCTTGTCTTGCTACCAAAAAAACAACAGGTTCAAACATTTAACGACCTAATGTTACACCCCATATTTTCGTACATGGAAGTACGCCATAAGTAAATTGATATAAGCTCGGAAATGAGATGTTACATTCCCCATTTTTGTATGTTAAGGTTTCGTCGTAGGTTAATCGGCGTAAGTTCGAGAATGAGATTATTTTGGAGATTAGAAGAATTATGCTATTTCAATCAAGTGATGAGTAAATTCGTGAAGGTGAGAGGGTAAGAAAATCGAAGAAAATGAATTTCGTTGAAGTTTGACATTTTGGAATAAAATACGTCCCGAGATAAAATACCCGGTATTTATGGACTAGTGCCATACAAGGTACTACATGGCCATGATAGTAAGGTGTATAAAGTATATTAAAAGTGAGTATCATTTTATATAATTTGAGATAATTCTTAATTATGTGAATAATTGGTTAATAATTGGACTAGTGGGGGATTAATGAAGTGATTAAGGAATTAAGTGGATGACTTTTTGATAAGTCTTATGACCAATTATGTGGAAGCCCTCTCCATCCCCAGGTATGACTCTTAAGTTATCAAAACATGTGGCAAGACTAGAATGTGAGAATTGGACAAGTCTTATAAAGTGGGTCATATATCACTTTGGAAAAAGAGAACCGGTATATGTCTTAAAGACATAAGAATCACATCTCCATTTTTAATTGACGTGAGTTATCAAGAATCTAAAGGAATTCAAAATATGATGTCCCATAACGTCTCCAACACTTCAAAACCTGAGATTTAAGAGCACCTTAATTAACGTGAGATTTTGCAATATTAAGGGAGTAAGGTGCAATATTTCTCAATAACATCATACGGATTTTCCCCTACTTCGATCCACTGTTACGTGTTGTCGAAATTGACATGTGTTAGAAGGATTGTCAAGAGAATCGGCTTAGGTATGTTAAGGTTATTCCTTCTTTCTTTTGGCATGAACAATACGGCACGAACGAAACGAGAAAATGCACAATTTTCATAAACGAATCTATTCTTAGAAATATTAGGGGTGTCTATATTATTGATTACCCATGTGAATTATTAATATATCTTAAGTTCATGGGTCTTAGAAAAATACGTATTTGAAAAACTTTATCCGACGGCCATATTATTTTTATGACATTCTGAGAAAATCTTGTTAACGTATTTCTTATGCATTTCATGCATTTATACATGTACATTGACCCATGACCAAATAGCGTTATATATGTGAATATTATATGTATATGCGATATGGGAAAAGGTTATGGCGTTATATACGCACCACCTGGTATACGTTGATGATTTTCCCACATTGGCCAAAATGATATGATGGTATGCCCTCAGAGGCTTGATGATGTTATGAACGCATATACATATGCATGGTATGGCATTTATACGCATATGCATGACATTATAAAAAATGAAATAATTCACATAGCACAGATGTACATGTCGAGTCGTTTACTCCATGTTTCTCTCATGTCTATTATTTACTGATTTTCATTCCTTACATACTCGATACATTATTTATTATGACGTCCCTTTGCCGGGGGACGCTGCGTTTCATGCCCGCAGGTCCCGATAGATAGGTCGAGAGTCCTCCAATTACGCTATCAGCTCAGCGGAAGATGTTGGTGCGCTCCATTTGATTCGGAGTTGCTTGTTTGGTCAATATGATTTAGACATGTATTGTTTGGTATGGCGGGACTCTGTTCCGACCTTTATGATAATTATGTATTCTTAGAGGCTTGTAGATATATGTCATGTACGTAAAAGATTGCATGGCCTTGTCGGCCTATATTCAGTGTACGAGTGATTATTTTGGTCTTATAAGCCCGTATGTCTTATGCATAAGTTGATATTTCATGTTGTATTCTACTTATATCACGGCAGCCTCTCCGGCTTAGTTCTCTATGATAGTATGATACGAAAAGATACGTTATGTTGGTACTCGATTGAATACGGTACCGGGTTCCCGTCGCGGCCCATTGGTTTGGGTCGTGACAAAAGTGGTATCAGAGCAGTTCTATCCTAGGAGTTTACAAGTCGTACCTAGTAGAGTCTTGTTTATGGGTGTGTCGTGCACCACACTTATAAGCAGGAGGCTACAGGGCATTTAGGAATGTCACTCTTTCTTAGTACTATACATCGTGTGGTAGAGCTCAGTTGTAAGAACTCAACTTCCTAAACTTTATCTTATTCATAATACGATGATGCCTACATCCAGAAAGACGATTGGTAAGAGATATAGTCGTGGAAGAGTTGAGTTAGTGGAACTCGATTTTGCATCATGCTTATGACGGATAAATGTGAGGTATTCAGCAGATCATGTGTATACTAAGATGTGTAAGCTTTTTGATAAGGATCCCTAAGGCAAGAATTCCTATCCACTCTTACGGTAAAAAGGAAAAAGAGAATCGGAAGGTAGACACAAGTTTCAGCAAGTAAAAGAAGCAAGGTGAAGAAAGGTATGAGGTACCTAGTTAATGAAGATTAACAGTATTTACAATTCAAGCAGAGAAATATAAGCATTGTGAGTTACCTTCAATTGTAATAGAGGTATGTACAATTGGCCACATCCATCTCATTTATGCCCTATGGAAGCTAACAGAAGTAGTATAAGAGAAGGACGGATATCAAGATCCGGCAGGGGTTAGAGTAACCCAAAATGGTGAATGGATTATTTGTGTCAGTTGACATTTCCGAAGGATATTGCAAATGTGGTAATAGATCTCCTTGTAAGACACCCAGATGGTGCACTTTAAAATAGTACAGCCAGATATGAGTACTACAAATATAGGCATTGGAATCCTGAAGGGATAAATATTATCTTAGTGTGGATCTTGTCCCTAGTAAAGAAAGAATGTTAGGCAACCCGAAAAGCCAACAGATGAAGCAAGGGGAGCTAAAAGCAAAAGAATGTCTTGTTACAGTTTTCAAAATAAAGTGATAGACAGAAATATTAGCAGGGAAATAAGAAGAGAGATAATAAAGCATTATGAGTAAGATGTGATGCATGGATGACAACGGTAGAAAAAAAATGACAGTATTACAGAGTCTATAGTCAAGTGAAAGAAAAGATGAGAGGTGACAGGCCTTGAGACAGCAAAAGATTATAGGCCATAAAGTCATACCCTCATTTCGAGAAATAAGTCCGTGACTCCAACGTGATTACTAAAAGGAAAAGTTAGACCCTAGAGTAATAAGAAATCAGCATGGACTGATGAACAAGATAAGCTAAACATGAATTAGGGCCTGAGTGATTTGATAATAGTCACCATTATGAGAATTTCATATTTGTGTTCCGGTGATAATAGAATGGACGACAGAAGAATAACCTTTGAAGGTCATTTAGGAAGACGCTTCCCTAAAGTAAGCAAGGTGAGCAAAGTTAAGCTTAAGGGACTGTATGTGCCAGTTACACTAAGTGTCACCCTCGCGAGTAAGGATCATCGATGCTATGAAAAGATGCCAAAGATAAGAAGGTAAAACATCTATATATAGATCATCGTAGCACTAAATCTTAGTGCTCCCCTAAAGGGGGGGGAGGGAATATGGAGTGATGTGGAATTAAGTCAGAATTAAGTGGTTCTAGTAACTATGGAATGGTAAATGAAGAATGCGAAAAATAAATATGAAAGAAATGAGATTGCACTTATCCAAATCCTACAGATATGCTACAATTTCGGAATATTATACAAACATGACGTCAAGGAAAGGAAGTAAGGGTTCCTGCCAGAGATGTTAATGATAAATAAGGAGCCAGTGCGAGACGTTAGTTAAGACAAAGAAAATAACCCAAGAAAGATTATAGGGAACATTGATATGAGAGTAGGCCAACGAGTGGTTAGTAATTGATTCAGAAAGAGCCTAGTCATGGCTAGACAAGAGGTTACAGGCAAATCAATAGATCATGCAAGATAAACATAGTGAACCCCTAACATAGTGAATCCAGTCTCGCAGATAATGATATCGTGACCCTTGAGATATATTCAGATAGGAGTTGGTGTAGTTAAGGTAAATAAAAGAGAATGTCACTGGAAAGAAAGTCAAAACTCCGGTTCATGAGCAACCCTACAAGTACGAGGGTGTTGAAATAAGTAACTACGGATAATTATAGGCAAGGAAGAACATCAAAATTTTTGTCAAATATACGATGTAATAAGCTCGCAGCTTTACAGGAGTCAGAAGGTCTTCCCTAAGTACTACAACGAAAGACTAGCTGAGGAAATAAGGAAGAAGGCTTCAACCTAAGCACAGTGACCTAAAGAGGAAATGGTCATGTAAAACAAAAGTCCCACTAGAACATTGTATGCACTCCATAAGAAAGTATCACCTACCATGGCTAATGAACAGGAAGTAAAAGCAACAGTTGGATTCGAGATCATATGAGTTGCACGAAAAGAATTATTCGATCAATGATCTAGAGTTAGTTACGTTATGAACGCACTTAAGATTTCAGAGTATTATCCATGCAGCATATATGTTGACAATCATTCAGCCGTAGAAGATTCTGGTATAAGTTAAAAGAAAGAATTGAGCCCAGGTCATAGACAAAGAATTGAATTGTTAGAAGATTGTATCATGGATATTCCATAGCGTCCATGAAAGGCTAAAGTAATTGCTAATACCAAAAGCCGCAGATCGGAAGATAGCTTAAGCCTACATAAAGGCTGATCAGAAGGAAGAGAAAACTAAAGAGTTACATCAATAAAGTGAATCAGGAGTCTGGTCATTGGACCCAGAAAATTATAGAAATAGTGATTGAGAACATTGCAGAATCACTCTTAATATCAGAAGTACAAGAGTACAACAACTATATTGTATAACGGCTCTACGAGAAAGCCAGTTAAAAGAGTACCAACCTTATAAGAAGCCAGTATGAAGCTCCCACCGGATTATGTATGCACCAGAGGTGCAAGTATTATAATAGAACTTCAAATTATGGATGTAAATAATACCTATGTGAAAAGGAGGTCATGAAAGAGATAGAAGATGCGATGCGATATTTTAAGGTAAAGTAAGGTAAAGGTGGACAACGTACAAGATACTTAAACATAGAAGGTTGTGGATAGTCCATACTTCGGATATAAGGCTAAAAGTACTGGGATTCAGTATACAGGAATGATAGCGGCATCGTTAGCGGCATGTCTTCCAGCCTATAGTTTCTAAGTATCGAGAGGTCTAATTAAGGGAGTAAAGAAGAGTTAGAGACAATGTTATGTCTCGCTTGATATTCCAGAATGACATAAGAAAATCTATGATGCAAGAAAGTTGAAGGAAGGTTGCGAGTAGTATAAATAGATACGTATAGGTCGCAAGCTAAAGTATAGTAAAACGATAAGGATTTATGACAGGAATAAGAATAAGAAAGGGCGAGTGAGAAGGTGACGAGAATGGATAAGTCCTCAGGTTTTAGCCCATGAAAACAAGAGAGTTGATGATTTCTCTAAGTTATAGAAAGCTCAGTACAGTCTGAATGAACTCAAAGGAGTCAAGACTAATAGAATCTAGAAGAGATGGAATGCTGCCCTGGTAGTAGAATGAGGGTGTAATTGTGATAGATAAAGGATGACGTTTGAGCCTTCGATTGAGTAATGATTTGATTTCATGAATTGTACAGGATTAAAATACCCATATAAGGTGAATCACATCGGGATGCTATGAAATACGGTTATGAAAGCATGGTATCGCCCCAGGTGGATCAGTCTAATCATTTCAAATGTTCCCTTATGAGACGTGAGCCCTAGCGGCAGTATTACATAGAAGGTCAAGTTATTAGTGGTAAATTATAGATCAATATTGAGGTGAATCAACAATGCATGGACAAAAGTCACAAAGTATGAGGTGAGATTAGGCCGTCATTCTTAAGATGAACAGTGATGAGGAAGCATTAAAGGACATCAATTTATACATATGGGATAAGCAACGAACGTAACCTGGAGTTTGGTAGTAGACCTCAGTAACGATAAATGGAGGCAAGAGTTATGGTATATTATGACCTACTTAAATGCAGTAAAGTCATGTGGATAGATAACAGGATCTATGAAATAAGGTATAGCAATATTCGTAAGTTCGACAAAGTACCGAGCGAAAGACTTCAGTATACCTATCGATGCCCAGAGGGACATCTTGTCAAGTTCTGTATATGTTCACAAAGTGAGGCCTAGAGATTGGCTAAAAGCTGAAGGAAAGAGTCACATAGGCGCATTTACAAGGTCAGAGTCATACAAGCTGCATGATAGAAGGTAGCACAAGTTACGAGATTCGAAGAATTCCGACCACAAGTCGTGGTGTGAGAAAAAAGCCTAAAGGGAGGGGATTCCCTGGCCTTTAGATTTATTCAAAGAACAGTTGCCTAGATGGCAAAGAGAGTACTAAAGTATTCAAAAGACATAAGTTACAAAAATGATAAGTGCATTAGTCAACATTCGAGGACGAATGTTCCAAAGGGGGGAATGATGTTATACCCCATGTTTTCGTACATAGAAGTACGCCATAAGTAAATTGATATAAGCTCGAAAATAAGATGTTACATTCTGCATTTTTGTACGTTAAGGTTTCGTCGTAGGTTAATCGACGTAAGTTCGGGAATAAGATTATTTTGGAGATTATAAGCATTATGCTATTTCAATCAAGTGATCAGTAAATTCGTGAAGGTGAGAGGGTAAGCAAATCGAAGAAAATGAACTTCGTTAAAGTTTGACATTTTGGGATAAAATATAACCCGAGCTAAAATACCTGGTATTTATCGACTAGTGCCATACAAGGTACCACATGGCCATTATAGTAAGTTGTATAAAGTGTATTAAATATGAGTATCATTTTATGTAATTTGAGATAATTCTTAATTATGTGGATAATTGGTTAATTATTGGACTAGTGGGGGATTAATGAAGTGATTAAGGAATTAAGTGGATGACTTTTTGATAAGTCTTATGACCAATTACGTGGCAGCCCCCTCCATCCCCATGTATGACTCTTAAGTCATCAAAATATGTGGCAAGACTAGAATGTGAGAACTGGACAAGTCTAATAAAGTGAGTCATATATCACTTTGGAAAAAGAGAACAAGTATATGTCTTAAAGACATAAGAATCACATATCCATTTTTAATTGACATGAGATTTCAAGAATCTTAAGGAATTCAAAATATGATGTCCCATAACGTCTCCAACACTTCAAAACCCGAGATTTAAGAGCACCTTAATTAACGTGAGATTTTACAATATTAAGGGAGTAAGGTGCAATATTTCTCAAGAACATCATACGGATTTTCCCCTACTTTGATCCATCGTTATGTGTTGTCGAAATTGACGTGTGTTAGAAGGATTGTCAAGAGAATCGGCTCAGGTATGTTAAGGTTATTCCTTCTTTCTTTTGGCATGATCAATACGGCACGAACCAAATGAGAAAATGCACAATTTCCATAAATGACTCTATTCATAGAAATATTAGGGGTGTCTATATTCTTGATTCCCCGTGAATTAGTATTATATCTTCTGTTCATGGGTCTCAAAAAATACGTATTGATAAAATTTATCCGACAAGCATATTATTTTTATGACATTCTGAGAAAATCTTATTAGCATATTTCTTATGCATGTCATGCATTTATACATGTACATTGACCCATGACCAGATGGCGTTATATACATGTATATTATATGTATATGGGATATGAGAAAAGGTTATGGCGTTATATACGCACCACCACCTGATCAGCTGGTATACGTTGATGATTTGCCCACAGTGGCCAGAATGATATAATGGGATGCCCTCAGAGGCTTGATGATGTTATGAATGCATATACCTATGCATGGTATGACATTTATAAGCATATGCATGACATTATAAAAAACAAAATGATTCACATAGCACAGACGTACATGTCAAGTCTTTTACTCCATGTTTCTCTCATGTCTATTATTTACTGATTTTCATTCCTTACATACTCGGTACATTATTTGTACTAGCGTCCCTTTGCCGGGGGACGCTGCGTTTCATGCCCGCAGGTCCCGATAGACAGGTCGAGAGTCCTCCAAGTAGGCTATCAGCTCAGCGGAAGATGTTGGTGCGCTCCATTTGATTTGGAGTTGCTTGTTTGGTCAGTATGATTTAGACGTGTATTGTTTGGTATGGCGGGACTCTGCCCCGACCTTTATGATAATTATGTATTCTTAGAGGCTTGTAGACAGATGTCATGTACATAAAAGACTGTATGGCCTTGTCGGCCTATGTTCAGTGTACGAGTGATTATTTATGTCTTATAGGACTGTATGTCTTATGCATAAGTTGATATTTCATGTTGTATTCTACTTATCTCACGGCATCCTCTCTGGTTCAGTTATCTATGATAGTATGATACAAAAAGATACGTTATGTTGGTACTCGATTGAGTAAGGTACCGGATTCCCGTCGCGGCCCATCGGTTTGGGTCGTGACACCTAAGGCCTATTAGCTTAAGCAATTTTGTTAACAAAGTTATCTCCAAAGTTGTTCATGATGGGCTGGAAAAAAATACTGCCTTCTTTGATCTCTTCCAATCAGTCAGGATTTGTCAAGGGGAGAAGTATATTTGAAAACATTTTGTTAACACAGGAGATTGTTACTGAAATAAGATTAAGGGGAAAACCTGCCAATGTAGTTATCAAACTTGACATTTCAACGGCATATGATAGTGTCCCTTGGAAGTATTTAATGCATGTTTTGAGGAAAATGGGATTTGCAGAATGCTTCATCAACATGGTATGGAATTTAATTTCCAACAACTGATATTCTGTTCTGATTAATGGTTAAGCCTCAGTATTCTTTCACTTAACAAGAGGGGTCAAGCAAGGGGATCCTCTCTCTCCAGCCCTGTTCCTACTCTCCTCAGAGGTACTGTCTAGGTCTTTAAATAAACTATTCGAAGACACGAGATTCAAGGGCTTTGGGATGCCTAAATGGACGGATCCATTAAATCATTTAGCCTATGCAGACGACACAATAATCTTTTCTTCAGCTGATCCATACTCTTTAAGGAAAATTGTAGAAGTATTGTCCAAGTACGAGCACACTTCATGCCAAATGATCAATAAGACAAAGAGTTCCTTTTATATGCATTCTAATGTGTCTTCAACAGTGTCCAGCTCTATAGGTACTATCACTGGATTTTTAAGGGGTGAGTTTCCATTCACTTATCTTGGTTGTCCAATATTCTACACAAGAAGAAGGAAGGATTATTACAATATAAAGATAAAGCTACACTCTTGGAAAGGGAAGTTACTATCCTATGGGGGAAAAGCTACATTAATCTATAGTGTCCTACAGAGCATGCCAACGCACATCTTATCTGTCATTGATCCGCCTAAAAATGTACTTTAACACCTTTATAAAACCTTTGCGAGATTCTTCTGGAGTAACAAGGAAGAAGGCAGAAGTAGACGTTGGACAAAATGGCAAAATCTATGCCTACCAAAGGAAGAAGGGGGAGTAGGTTTTAGATCACTGCATGATGTATCAAAAGCTTTATTTGCCAAATTGTGGTGGAATTTTAGTACATCCAAATCCTTATGGTCTAACTTTATATGGAACAAGTACTGTAAAAAGGAACTCTCGACAACTTTCCAATTTATACAAGGATATCATGTATGGCGGAAAATGTTAGAGGCTAGGGAAGAGGTGGAGCATGAAATACTATGGGAAATGAATAGGGGTTCTACTAATGTTTGGCATGAGAATTGGACTAGTCTGAGATCTCTGTACCATATTGTTCCACATGACTATACAATCAATGAAGATATATAGGAAGTAGCTGAATTGAGAGTGAATGATACCTGGGATGAGCAACTTCTAGCTCAATCTTTCCCTGCGGACATTGCTCAACATATTAGGCAAGAAGTCCTATTTGACACTACTGAAGATTCCTAGGATATTTCTAGATGGATGCCTACACCTTCAGGAAATTTTTCTATTAGTAGTGCTTGGAATATTTTGAGGCATAGAGAACATTCTAATCCTGACTACATTAAGATATGGACTAAAGGTCTACCTTTTAAAATCTCACTCTTCTTACGGAGATTGTGGATGGGGAAGATTCATACTGACGATTTGTAGAGAAGAAGTGGGTATATGGTGGTGTCTAAGTGTTGGTGTTATTCACAACCGCAAGAAGAGTCTTTTCAACATTTGTTCTTAACTAGTGAAACTGCAACTAGAGTATGGAAAAACATCCTTCAAGCAGTAGGTTTGGTGGTCAATCTGGTACAGGTGCATCAAGTAATAAGAACATGGTGGAATGTAAAGTGATGTCCTAAACTAATGCCATTATTTCAGGCAGTTCCAGCTGTAATTACATGGGAACTTTGGAAGAGGAGAAATACAATAAAGTATGGAGGTGCAATTTCTTGCAATAGGGTGATTCATGAAGCGAATAAGACTTTACATTATCTAACAAAGATGAGGTACCCATGGCTGTCCAGAATTCCTCCTTTATGGTCAGATATGATCAGCTTCTTTGAAGGTTACAAGCCATATGTGGGGACTAAGACATTTACATGGCAGCTTCCTTATGAAGGGTGGTTCAAATTCAATACCGATGGTGCATCAAGAGGCAATCTTGTACCAAGTTCATATGGGTTTTGTGTACGAGATCATGCTAGTGATTTGGTGATTGCGAAAGTAAAGGAGATAAGAGAGACAACTAACATAGTGGCAGAAGCAAAGGCAATTGTGGAAAGTTTGGCATACTGTGTGGAAAGGCAGCTACATCCACTGATTATGGAGACTGATTCCTTAATGATGAGGAAGATAATTGATGGCGAATGGGCAACGTCTTGGTGTATAGGTGCTAAAGTAAGGAAGATCAAACATATAAATAACAACTACAATGTTGTCTTTCAGCATGTACTAAGGGAAAGGAACAGTGTTGCAGATTATTTTGCTAACCTTGCTTTCACTTTTACATGTACACATATATTTCAGTCGTTTAATGAATTGCCAATTGCAGCAAAAAACTGATCAACATGGACAAATCACAAAATTCCTAACCTTCGGATTAGGATTATGAAGATAAGAGGACCTTATTAATGAGATCAACATATAAAACCTTGCCTTGTTTCTTAAAAATTATATTGTCTCAACAGTACATGCAAGATTTTAAAGAAAAATAGGCTAGTAAAACTCCACCAACTAGCCTTCCTAAACATGCAGTTGCTCTCATTTGTATGGTGTACATGTTTGTTTGGTTATAGTTATAGCTCTCACTCTACTGGGCTTACATACTCCAGGCTAGAAGGGTGTAGATACTTGACTAGTGTTGACTGTAATATGACAACAAGCTATAGTCAATATCCTCAGAAAATAAAGTCAATAGCATGGAATAAGTGTTTCTGCACATCTCCAGGGATTTACACACCACTTGTAAATGCTTGGCTGCAGATACCAAAGACCTGCACTTCCTCTGCACAGACATATTTGTTTGGTTATAGTTGTTGTTTCTCTCACTCTACTGGGCTTGAAGAGTAAAGATGCTTGAGTAGTGTTGACTGTAAGATCCAACAAGCTATAGTCAATGTTCTTAGAAATCTGAGGCAATAGCATGGTCAAATTTTTTCTGCACATCTCCAAGGATCTACACATTCTATTGTGAACACTTGTAAATGCTTGACTGCAGCACCAGTACTGCCCTCAAAAATATGTTGGCATAGCCAATTGCCAAGGTGTATAACAATTGTTGAACCTGCAGGTCAAATACATGCTAATTGAAGGGTGTAGATGATTGATTGGTTATGGCCAAAACCTCTTCAGTATCACCAGAAAACACAACAGTCTGGGAGCACAAACACATTTCATAACCTTGTTTGCTACATTTTGTAGGTGTTAATAACAGGATCAGAAAACCGAGGAAAATACTAGTTTAATGCAGATACCAAAGGATACTCAACTTGCACTACTTCTGCACAGACATATTTGCTTGGTTATAACTGTTGTCTCTCTCACTCTACTAGGCTTACATACACCAGGCTTGAAGGGTGTAGATGCCTGAGTAGTGGTGACTGTAATATGCCTGGCTACAGCACCAGTACTGCTCTCAATAACTATAACAGGCTCAAACAACTGAGGCAATAGCATAAAAGAATGCTCAACATGCACTGCTTCCGCACAGAAGATAATCACATAAATGATTGGTCTTCAGCAGAACCAGTACTGTTGTTCAATGTCTGGTGTTAATAACAGGATCAGAAAACTGAGGCAAAGACTAGTTTCATACAGATACCAAAGAATGCTCAACCTGCACTGCTTCTGCACAGACATGTTTGTTTTGTTATAGCTCTTGCCTCTCTCACTCTACTAGGCTTACATACACCAGGCTTGAAGGGTGTAGATGCTTGAGTAGTGTTGATTGTAATATGCCTGGTTGCAGCACCAATACTGCTCTCAATAAATGTTGGCATAATCATGTGTTAATAACAGGCTCAAAAAACTGAGGCAATAGTATAGACTAGTTTCATACAGATACCAAAGAATGCTCAACCTGCACTGCTTTTGCATAGAAGACAATCACAGAAATGATTGGTCTTCAGCAGAACCAGTATTGTTGTTCAATGTCTGGTCTGTTATTAACTGCTAGTTGGAGTTGCCACTACTTATTCCTATGTGGGAATGACTTGAAGATAACCAACAAGAGAATCACAAGCCAGCACCAACAACAGCCCTTCCTCATCACTCACCACCCAGTCATCCTCAAAGTTCTCAGCACACACAGGAACCTGGGAGCACAACATTACATCCTAACTTGGTTGTTTCATTTTACAGGTTTCATAGACAAGATAAGATTGCTTTGGAAAGTATACAGAAGGGTGTTGACATCACAAATACTCAGTAGAACATCAGTCAAGCCTTACTGTTTCTACACAACATATGTTTGTTGCTCCTCTGAAGATTCTTACTACCTACTTGAGCTAGTAACAACTCCCAGAGGTGTTAGCATATTGCAATGCCCATTATGGGGGTTTTTCAGCAAATTACAACAACCAAATGTCAGCAACACAGATGACAGCACAATCATGCTATACAGATCAAGTTTAATCAGCTTGAAGTGGTCCGCAATCTGCTGTACGTACTCAGAAACAACACAGATATCAGTACACATCAGGATCAGAAAAATGGAAGCTATCCTGCTATACATCACAAGCAGCTTGGCTTGGACATCAATTAGATATACCTACACAGACAGTTATCATATGGCCTGAGCTTGACTATTGTGTAATGTTTGTATGGTGTTAGACTATTTCTCAGTGGTATTAGCATGTTATCATGCTTATTCTGGGGGTGGTTTAACACCATACAGAACAATGGAGTCAAGAAGCTATCCCATAGATACGTATTATACTAAATGTGATTGCATTTAAACACAGTATATGGCTGCACATATGATCATCTTCTTTGTGTATGAATTATTGGTACTGGTATATCAAATTGAGGATATCTACTCACATGAAATACAAGGAAAACTGCTGCTTACATTTGTTTTTGGTATTGACAGTATAGTGTCATATCATTATCCAGTGGTATTATTGTGCATGCATGCTCAATCTAGAGATGAGAAGACACTATATTGTCCTCATGTATTAAGCGGACAGCTCTGTGTCACAACTTGCAGTTTGGAGTTGTGATTTTGGCCAAGAACTGGTGAGAAAGGCTCTTCTAATTATCTGACGTAGATCTGTCTACTCGAGCAACTTGGGATTTTTAATTTTAAGCATATATAAGGAGGGGTATAGGTGATGAAAGTTGCGACCTGCCTCCCCCATACGTGCTGCCACCAAGCCGTATAGAACGAGCTACCTCGGGGGCAACCTCAAGGGCCTGCATAGATGACTCAAAGGAGTGTCAAAGGTATCCATATGAGTTTGGGAACTCTATGGATAATGCAACGCCTTCGGGCTAGCATTGGGCACCAAAGTGGTGCTAGAGGCTCGATGTGTGGGATGGCCAGTCCCGTGGGCTGCCGAATGTTGGAACGAGACCTCCGTGCCAATTGGATACTTGATGCACCTGTCATAGGAGCATCATGTGTTGACTTGCGAGCATAGCTTGGGTTCAACAATGCAAGCAAGGGTCTGTTGGCCTAATGGTGCAGTTGTGGGGTGACACTGCACTATTCGGGATGGAAGCGTGTAGCGAGGGCAATGTATTGGCATGGCACGAAAGATGCGCATGACAATGGCCAAGGACTAAAGGTTGCCTTACTCAGGAGAGGCACG
>AWOL01S0018930.1:71348-86193 GCA_000715115.1 Nicotiana otophora | reverse complement strand
CCTGACCCCTACCTCTAGCTGGCTGAGCAGGCGGTGAAGCAACCAGTGCCGGTATGATGGCACAAGAATCTGGTCGGGATCTGTTACTCGCCAATCTAGGGCAATACCTCTGGATGTGACCAATGTTTCCACACTCATAACACCCATCCTGATGCCGTGGCTGGTGAAGCTGAAGCTGACCCAGATGGGCCAGATAACCACTATAGTAACTCTGGAGTGGTGGTGCACTGATAGGAGCTGAATGTGCACTGAATACTGGCTGCCCCAGAGTAAGGCATAATAGGACTGTGACTCCCTGAAGCACCAGGAGATGCATGAAGTGCTGAATGAAACTGTCTGGGAGGATGACCCCTACCAAAATTACCTTTGCCTCCAGATGAGGCACCACTGAAACCACCGAACTGATGAGGCCTCTTATCGGACCTCTGCACTCTCTCCTGTGCAAGAACCATCTCGATCCTCCTTGCGACATTAGCAGCTTCCTGGAAAGAAATCTCACTTCCGGTCTCCTTGGCCATCTGAAGTCTGATAGGGTGAGTGAGTCCCTCAATAAACCTCCTCACTCTCTCTCCCTCTGAAGGTAGTAAAAGGAGAGCATGACGGGCCAAATCCACAAAACGGGACTTATACTGAGTAACAGTCATACTGCCCTGCTGTAGACGCTCAAATTGCTTACGAAATTCCTCTATCAGTGTGATAGGGAGGAACTTTTCCAGAAATAGTTGAGAAAACTGCTCCCATGTAAGTGCAGGCGATCCGACTGGTCGAGTCAATGTATAATCTCTCCACCACCTCTTGGCAGAACCCGTCATCTGAAATACAGCATAATCAACCTCATTGGTCTCAACTATACCCATGTTCCGCAGCACCTCATGGCAGCGGTCAAGATAATCTTGTGGGTCCTCAGAAGGTGTACCACTGAAGTGAACTGGAAAGAGCTTAGTAAACTTATTCAGTCTGAATAAGGCCTCAAAAGATATGGTGGGCCTATCACCGATCTGTGCCGCAATAACTGGCTGAACTACCCCAACTGGCGGGGCTGCTGGAGCCTGATTCTGGGGAGCCATCTGCTCTGGAGCGAGAGTAGTGGGAGTTTGTGCTCCTCCCCCAACCTCTGAGACGGCTGGTGCCACTGGAAATGTACCATTCTGGGCCATGCCCTCCATAAAACTTACCAAACGGACTAGAGCGTCCTGAAGTACTGGAGTGGCTATGAATCCTTCTGGGACCTGAACTGGTCCAACTGGTACATTCTGAACTGGAACCTCCTCCTGAGGTACATTAATACGCGTGGCTAGTAGGGGGAAACTACTAGAAGTCATGCGATATGATAAGTATGGCTAAAACGCGGGATGCTATTTCAGAAAAAATATTTTCTTTAAAATAAATTGTGAAGGCTCCCGCGGTGAGATAAGGATATGAAATTTTGTGAATTTATTTATGATTTGGGACTACGAGGTGGTACCTCGGTAGTGACCTTGTTGATATTGATTTATGGCCATAGTTGCCTCCGATTAATTATTGTGATTTTCATAAATTGAAAGGAAATTCTGTTTTGATTCCACGAGATATTATTTGCAATTATTTGGTGTCATTAAATGTGACATACTATTTGATTCATTTCCATAGTAATTTATTCTTATTAAATTATTTAAACATTTTTTCATGTCATTATCTATTCTCCAGTAGGGCCTGACCTGACCTCGTCACTACTCTACCGAGGTTAGGCTTGGCACTTACTGGGTACCGCTGTGGTGTACTCATACTACGCTTCTGCACATCTTGTTGTGCAGATCCAGGTACATCTTACCAGTCTAGACGTCATTGAGTTACCTGCGCACGGAGACTTCGAGGTATATCTGCCAGCGTCCGCGGACTACGGAGTCCCCTTCTATCATTTTTATGTTGCTTCCTTATTTTCCTTTAGACCTTGATACATAGACATACTGAGAATAAATTTTTAGAAACTTGTGACTTATTTCTACCAGGTTTTGGGAGTTGTAATTATTTGAATTGTAGTTTATTTGTTTAAGATATTTATGATTATTCAGCATTGATAGGCTTACCTAGTATTAGAGACTAGGTGCCATCAATACCTCCTACGGAGGAAATTTGGGTTCGTGTCATCTAATAACCTATACAATATAATATACAAAATAATAGGAAACATGAAACAACCACCGATATGCACAGCAGACAACAAGAATACCATTAATATCGCTCAACAATTAATAAGTACAATTACACCCAATTAAATCAAGTCCTTCAAATAAATGTCTTTCACATATAATTCTACCAAATAATTCTCTTTCAAATATAATTTTGTCAAATAATTATTTTTCAAATATAATTCTTTCAATAAATCTTTTCAAATATAATTTTCTCAAATAAATATCTTTCCAGTATAATTCTTTCCTACAATACTTTCTAAGTAAAAATCCTTCCAAATAAATATTTTGAATATAATTCTTTCAAATAAAAAATTAACATGTGACACCTCATTTCATAATCATAAAAATACGGGTCTCAGCCCATTTTCATATTTTTCGTAAACACGGGTCTCAGCCCATTTTCACTTTTCCACGGCACCTCATGCCCATAATTAAATCATCATATTTTTTCGGCACCTCGTGCCCTCATTTCATATCACAACTGCACGGACAATTCGCGTGCCAATTATCATTATCATTTCATCACAGCACCTCGTGCCCACATTTTATATCACAATTGCACGGACAATTCACGTGCCAAATATTCTCATTATTTACTCACAACACCTCGTGCCCACATTTTATTTTATAATCTGCCTAGCAATAGCCACATTCTCTCAATTTCAACATAAAACAGCTTGTTATCAATTTACTATCAACAAGACCAATTGCACAAGGCATAAAAATAAACACAATAAAAATCACAACATCACATAAAAATTATCAACACCACAACCCCACATCATCACATATCGTCCCTGACAATAGCCACCCTTATCGCTCCTATTGCCACCCTTATCACTCCTATAGCCACCCTTATCGCTCCGCCCAGACAATATTAATAGCCACCCTTATCGCTCCTATTGCTACCCTTATTGCTCCTATAGCCACCCTTATCGCTCCGCCCAGACAATATTCCAACAAACACAACAATAGTGAAATGTCACCCTTATAACCACATAATATCAACGGTGAAATGCCACCCTTATCTCCCCAAAATAACAACTCACACAACACAACAATTTACACGGGAAATTATAACAACAACATAACAAAAATCAATTCATATCACAATTTGCCCAATGGCCATAACCAAATTCCAAAGCTACAACCAAATCAATTAATTTCACAACAAATAGCCAAAAGCTCCACACAATGCGTACAACACCCAAAAACAATCAATAGAGATATAAGTTACTCAACATAAAGCCAAGTCTTCATAAAAATCAAATTTTCAATAATTCTTTAAACACATCTTCTTAAGCTCATTTATTTAATTGTTTGCAGAGGGAAAAATCCAAAATGAAATTAAATTCCAATAATTATCAAACCAGCAAATTCATGAAATTTCATAAATAATCAAATAACAATCACATCAAATTGACATATAACAACAGAGTCAACAATAAGGATTTAGGCACGACAAGTAGATGATTAAATATATGCCAACAATTATCCAATTTACTGCACAATATGCTCGAGACTTTAACTCAATAAAATTTGCACATATAAATCAAGTACGTACTCGTCACCTCGCGCACATGATTTTTAATTACACAAATTGCACATAAGACTTAATGCTTAAGGGGAAATTCCACCACTTGAGGTTAAGCAAGCCACTTACCTCTTTGAAGTTATGCCGATATTTCAAAATAGCCTTCTTGCTTGAATTGACCTCCGGACAGCTCAAATCTATCCAAATTAATTGTATAACTCCATTAAAATTTGTCGGAAATAATACGGATAATAATACGTCGACTTAAAAAGTTATTCCAAAAAGTCAACAAAAGTCAACGTGGGACTCGCCTCTCGGAACCAGACATAATTTTCATGAAATCCGAACACCCATTCCGATACGAGTTCAACCATACTAATTTTATCAAATTCCAATAACAACTCGACTTCCAAATCTTAAATTTTCGTTTTTGGAAGATTTTACAAAAATCTTGATTTTTCTCCATTAAATCCGAATTAAATGATGGATTCAAAGACATAATCATGGAAATTAATCAAAACTAGATAAGAATCACTTACCCCAAACACCCACGCAAGAATCTGTCCAAAAATCTATCACGACCCCAAATTCCCTCCGTAGGAGGTCGTGATGGCACCTAGTCTCTAAGACTAGGTAATCCTATTGATGCGGAATAATCATAAATATCAGAAATAAATAAACTACAATTCAAATAATTACAACTCCCAAAACCCGATAGAAATAAGTCACAAGCTTCTAAAAATTTATTATCAATGTTTCTATGTATCAAGGTCTAAAGAAAAATAAGGAAGCAACATAAAAATAATAGAAGGGGACTTCGGAGTCTGCAGACAATGACAGATATACCTCGAAGTCTCTGTGCATAGGTAACTCACTGACGTCTAGACTGGTAAGATGTACCTGGATCTGCACAAAAAGATGTGCAGAAGCATAGTATGAGTACACCACAACGGTACCCAGTAAGTGCCAAGCCTAACCTCGGTAGAGTAGTGACGAGGTCAGGTCAGGCCCTACTGGAGAATAGATAATGACATGAAAAAATGTTTAAACAATTTAATAAGATAAAATGACTATGGAAATGAATCAAATAGTATGTCACATTTAATGACACCAAATAATTGCAAATAATATCGCGTGGAATCAAAACAGAATTCCTTTCAACTTTATGAAAATCACAACAATTAATCGCAGGCAACTATGGCCATAAATCAATATCAACAAGGGCACTACCGAGGTACCGCCTCGTAGTCCCAAATCATAAATAAATTCACAATATCTCATTTTCTTATCTCACCGTGAGATCCTTCACAATTTATTTTAAAGAAAACATTTTTCCTAAAATAGCATCCCGCATTTTAGCTATCCTTATCACACCGCATGACTTCTAGTAGTTTTTCCTGCTAGCTACGCGTATCAAGCCACCCTAATCTGTAACGACCCGGATGGTCGTTTTGAATATTATAACCTCGTTCCCCCATTTACTGCTCAAATTATGTCTTGCAATTGATTTATGACTTATCGGGTTAGTTGGTTCAGGTTCGAAAGGAATTCGGAATGAAATAAGACACTTAGTCTCATAATTGAAAATTTAAGTTAGAAAAATAGACCGGATATGGACTTATGTGTAAGCGACCTCAGATTTGAATTTTGATGATTCCAATAGCTCCGTATGGTGATTTTGGGCTTAGGAGCCCGGAATATTATTTGGAGGTCCATAGTGAAATTAGGCTTGAAATGCCGAAAGTTAAACTTTTGGGAAGTTTGACCGGGGGGTTGACTTTTTGATATCGGGGTTGAAATTTGATTCTGAAAATTTGAATTCTTGCGTTATGTCATTTATGACTTGTGTGCAAAATTTGAGGTCAATCGGACGTGATTTGATAGGTTCCGAAGTCGTTTGTAGAAATTAAAAATTTCAAAGTTCATTAGGCTTGAATCTATGTGTGATTCGCATTTTAGTGTTGTTGGATGAGATTTGAAGGCTCGACTAAGTTCGTATGACGTTTCAGGACTTGTTGGTACATTTGGTCAAGGTCCCGGGGGGCTCGGGTGAGTCTCGGATAGTTAACGGATCAAATTCGGACTTAGAAGAAATAGCTGAAGTTTCTGCCCTCTGCTGCAATCGCACCTGCGGAAATTCCATCGTAGGTGCGAGCTCGCAGAAGCGAGTTTGGCAAGCGCAGATGCGCAAATGGACTGTGGGGCAGTGGTCGCAGGTGCGAGGGAAATTCCGCACCTCCGTGAGAGCAGATGCGGAGGGATGCGCAGAAGCGGCTTGCGCAAGAGCGCAAATAAGCGCGCAGATGTGGGCAAAGGCGCAGATGCGGGAGTGTTTCCGCACATGCAGTTGGCGCAGAAGCGGCCAAGTTGCCGCAGGTGCAAAAAGCTATGGGCAGTACAAAAACAGAGGGGTTCCGAGATTTTGCTATTTTTGGGCATTTCAAGCTCAGGTTGGGCGATTTTGAGCAAGGTTTTCATGGGAAAACTTGAGGTAAGTCCCTTGTGATCATTTCTACTCCATAATATTGAATTATCATCGAATAATCCGACTAGATTACATGTGTTTGAGGTATAAATTAGTGGTTTTGAACTTAGGGATTTAAAATAAGATTTGATGATTTGGAGGTCGAGTTGATGTCGAATTTTGGTAAATTAGTATGGTTAGACTCGGGGTTGAATGAGCTTTCGGATTTTGTAACTTTTGTCGGGTTCCGAGACGTGGGCCCCATGGGCGATTTTTTAGCTAATTTTTGGATTTTTATGGAAAATAATTATTTTCTTATGGAATTAATTCCAATGAATTTTATTGATTGAAACAAATTATTTATGACCAGATTCGAGGCGTTTGGAGGCCAATTCACGAGGAAAGGACATTGCAGAATAAGCATTTCACGGCTTGAAGTAAGTAACAGTTTTAAATCTGGTCTTGAGGGTATGAAACCCCGGTTTTTGGTATCATGCAATTAGTTTGGAGGTGACGCACATGCTATGTGACGGGCGTGTGGGCGTGCACCGAGGGGATTGTGACTTGGTCCATCCCGGGAAATTGTAAAGTTGAATAATTTGCTGTTAGCTATATGCTCTCCATGTGTTGATACAATTTGACTGTAAATCATGTTAGCAATCATGCTTAGGCTATGTGATAGTGCTGTTGGGACCCACATAGGTCATGTACTTGTTGAATTGCCTGCTAAATGCTATATTTACTCAGTCTCAGTTTTTACTTGCACATTTTATCTCAGTCTCTGTTATTATTATTAATACATCATATCATTGTTGTTTGGGCTGATTTCATGATTATTGAGAGCCCGAGAGACTGGAGAGATTTATGACTGAGGGAGGCCGAGGGCCTGATTGTGAGGATATTTTGTGGATTGGGGCTGCCCGCTGCAGCATGTCTTATTGGCTTATTATTGCACGTGAGTTGGCCATGCAACACATGAGTTGGCTGTGCGGATCCTTATATTATTATTGCACGTGAGTTGGACGTGCAACACGTGAGTTGGCTGTGCGAATCCAGATATTTATATTATGGCATGTGAGTTGTCCGTGCAGCACGTGAGTTGTCCGTGCTTATAGTGCTTGGGCTGTAAGAGCCCCTCATGAGTCTGTACACCCCCAGTGAGCGCGGGTACCCATTGAGAGTTAGTGATGAGGGCTGGGAGCCCTGTGAGTGATTGTTGTCCTAAGAGGTTGTACTTGATGTCCATTTGTTGTTACACTTAGTTTCTATCTGTCATTGTTGTGAAATCTCTGAAAGATTGTTGATATACGGATTACATGAACATGATCTGTATAATAATTGATTTGACATTAAACTTCCAGATTTGATAGCATGTCTATTCATNTAAACTGCCAGATTTGATAGCATGTCTATTCTTTGCTGGAATTACTGGAAATGAACCATAACTGCGTAGCTCGTTACTATCTTCAGTTCCTTATTTATTATTGTTACTTGCTGAGTTGGTTGTACTCATACTACACCCTGCACTTCGTGTGCAGATCCAGGTGTTCCCGGACATAGCGGGTGTTGATCCTTTCGCGTGGTTGATTTTCAAGAGATTTTGAGGTAGCTGTCGTGTTCCGCAGACCTTGTCTCTCCTTCTCTATCTCTTTGTTCACTGCATTTGGTCTCAGACTATTATAGACTATATTTTCCAGACTTATATTCATATTAGATACTCATGTACTCAATGACACCAGGTTTTGGGGAGTGTTTGTATTGTATCTAAATATTATATTTTCAATCTTGAGAGAAATTGTGGTTTATTGAGATTTTCGGCTTGCCTAGTATTGAGATAGGCGTCATCCCGACGAGTGAGATTTTGGGTCGTGACATTATCTCACCGCATGCGTTTCAATACCCATACCTTATACCACCGCATGCGTATCAATATCACAATATATCACAATTTGCACCTCAAATGCCCAAATATTTCAATTTGCAAAAATAAATCAACGATATTTTCCACAATAAAGAACTCACGGCTCATGCCAACATAAATCATCAATAATATTTTTTCACAATAAAGAGCCCATGGCTCCATCACAATGAGTACAAAAAGCTTACAAAAATATTCAGGAATAAATAATTTAGCAAACTAATATTTCAAAATCTTTAATACGTTGCTTCAGTACCAAATTTAAAATGTCAAATACTTCATATTAATAATATTTAATTTAAAGGAAATCAATTTCTAATAATGCACAGAATAAAAGAAACCAAGTTCAACTAAACAAGACAAGGTGGGTTGCTCTGATGGTAAGCACCCTCCACTTCCAACCAAGAGGTTGTGAGTTCGAGTCACCCCAAGAGCAAGGTGGGGAGTTCTTGGAGGGAAGGATGCCGAGGGTCATTTGGAAACAGCCTCTCTACCCCAGGGTAGGGGTAAGGTCTGCGTACACACTACCCTCCCCAGACCCCACTAGTGGGATTATACTGGGTTGTTGTTGTTGTTGTTGTTGTTGTTGTTGTTGTAAGTTCAACTAAACAGGTAAAATAATTAGCAGGAAAAGATCAAGTAAGTTTAAGTATACAAATCAAATCAATGATGGAGAATATAACAAGATTTAATAATTTAATTAATGGGCAATAGTGATCTTCACAATTTAAAAATATAATCCTTCACATTTAGTCCGTGTACACACTCGTCACCTCGTTTACACGACTTTCATCAAATTACAATTAATACCAATCCTAGGAGAAATTTCCCCCACACAAGGTTAGACAAGTCACTTACCTCGACTTGCTCCAATTTAACCAAGTAGTATACTTTTTCCTCGATTTTCCGATTCTGGTCGACTCGTATCTAGTCATAATTAATTCGATACAGTCAACAAAAATTATAGAATTAATTCTGTAAGAAATTACTACATTTTTCAATAAAAATCCAAAATTAACCCAAAAATGGCCCGTAGGGCCCACGTCTGGGAATCCGACGAAGGTTACGAAATATGAACGCCCATTCAATTGCGAGTCTAACTATACCAAAATGACTAAATTCCAATAAAAATTCGATCCTCAAATCCTCAAATCTATCCATGAGGGTTTTTCAAATTTCTCCAACTTAAATCACCAATTAAATATTACAAAACGTGATGGATTCGGGTAATCTAACCAAGATTGAGTTAAGAACACTTACCCCGATGTTTTGTCTGAAAATCTCCCAAATATCGCCTCAATCCGAGCTCCAAATCGTTAAAAATGGAAAAAATTCGATCCTCAAATCCTCAAATCTATCCATGAGGGTTTTTCAAATTTCTCCAACTTAAATCACCAATTAAATATTACAAAACGTGATGGATTCGGGTAATCTAACCAAGATTGAGTTAAGAACACTTACCCCGATGTTTTGTCTGAAAATCTCCCAAATATCGCCTCAATCCGAGCTCCAAATCGTTAAAAATGGAAAAAATTCGATCCTCAAATCCTCAAATCTATCCATGAGGGTTTTTCAAATTTCTCCAACTTAAATCACCAATTAAATATTACAAAACGTGATGGATTCGGGTAATCTAACCAAGATTGAGTTAAGAACACTTACCCCGATGTTGTTTCTGAAAATCTCCCAAATATCGCCTCAATCCGAGCTCCAAATCGTTAAAAATGGAAGTCCCATTTTCTGAACTTAAATATTCTGCCCAGTGGTTTCTTCTTCGCGAACGCGACCCTTGTCTCGCGTTCGCGAAGTACAAAAATGTGCTGCCCAACTTTCCTCTTCGCGAACGTGACCAACGCTTCACGAACGCGAAGCTTTGCAAAGTCAGACCTTCGCGAATGCGTCCCTTACCTCGCGAACGCGTAGAACAAAAGACTGGGGTTCCTAGCTGCCTCACTCTCCTTCGCGAACGCGACGCCACTCACGCGTTCGCGATGCACACACTGCCCTACCCTTCGCGTTCGCATCCTCTCCTCCGCGAACGCGTAGAACAAAATCTCACCAGCCCAGAACACTCTTTGCGAACGCGAGGCTCCTCTCGCGAACGCGAAAGAGGAAACCAGAAAAATTGCAGTAGCAGATATCAGCTATCTCACCAAGGCCAAAAATGATCTGTTAACCATTCGGAACACGCCCGAGCCCCTCGGGACCTCAACCAAATATATCAACAAGTCCTAATACATCATACAAACTTAGTTGAGTCTTCAAATCACATCGAACAACACTAAAAACACGAATTACACATATATTTAAGCCTAATAAACTTTGAAACTTCCAATTTCTACAAATGACTCTGGAACCAATCAAATCACGTCCTATTTACCTCGAAGTTTGCGCACAAGTCATAAATGACATAACACAGGTACTCAAATTTGCAGAATCATATTTTGACCCCGATATCAAAAAGTCAACCCCTCGGTCAAACTTCCCAAAAATTCAACTTTCAGCATTTCATGCCTAATTTCACTATGGACTTCCAATTAAAATTCCGATCACATTCCTAAGTCCAAAATCACCATACGGAGCTGTTGGAATAATCAAAATTCTATTGTGGGATCGTTTGCACATAATTCAACATCCGGTCACTATTTAAATTTAAACATTTATTTGTTTTTCTTCAAAATTCCATATCTCGGGCTAGGGAACTCAGAATTTGATTCCGGGCATACGCCCAAGTCCCAATTCATGATACGGACCTACCGAAACTGTCCAAACACTGATCCGAATCCGTTTGGTCAAAATGGTTAAAATGTCAACCCAGTTGAGTTTTAAAGCTCTAATTTATATTTTAATCTATTTTCACATAAAACACTTTGCAAAAAATTTTATGGACTATGCATGCAACTCAAGGAATGATAAATAGTGCTTTTTAAGGTCTTAAAATACAGAATTAATCTTTAAATTTAAAGATGACATTTTGGGTCATCACAAAATCGCCTTCTACCGAGCTCCAAATTTGATTTTGAGTAATGAACTCAAACCCCCATTTTGGGACTTGTAATTCTACCCAAAAGTGCCTTTATCGCGTTCGCGACCATAGCTTCGCTTTCGCGAAGCAAAAAACATGTGTTGCCCAGATTCCTTCTTCGCGATCGGGATATCCTCATCGCGTTCGCAATGCCTTTCGAGCTCTGCCTTTTGCGTTCGCGAGACTCAAGTCGCGCTCGTGAAGGCTTAATGCTAGGCAGGCCCCCAACTCCATTCCCTCTTCATGATCGTGTTTGACCACTCGCGTTCGTGTAGGCTTTCCTCATCTCCTTCTTCGCGTTCACGTCTTCTTCATCGCGTTCGCGATGGGCAAATCCCAGCCATCCAAATATCCTTCTTCGCGAACGCTTGAGACCCTTCGTGTTCGCGACCAGATATCAGTTCCAAGAGTTGTAAAATAAGGAAAACTTATAACAACCCGGCCGATCATTTTGAGAATTAGAGCCCCGATCTCCTAATATTTGCTTCCCCATATTTGTTTCTTCTTTTGGGACTTGCCGGAGTGATTGGTTATGGAATTCAGAGAATTTTGGGACACTTAGTCCCTAGTTATGAGTTTAAGCCATGGAGTTTGGACCGTAGTCAGAACTATGTGAAGACAGATCCGGAATGGAATTTCGTCAACTCTGTTAGCTCCGTTGAGTGATTTTGGGGTTAGGAGCACGTCCGGAATGTGTTTTGGAGGTTTGTAGTAGATTTAGGCTTGAATTGGCGGAAATTAATTTTTTGGCGATTTCGGCCGATAGTGGAAATTTTGATATTGAGCTCAGAATGGAATTCCGAAAGTGGCTGTAGGTTTGTAGTGTCATTTGTGACCTGTGGGTAAAAGTTGAGGTCATTCGGACTAGATTTGATGTGGTTCGGCATCATTTGTAGAATTTGAAAAATTTTAAATTCTTAGGCTTGAATCCGTGGTTAATTCATGATTTTGATGTTGTTCGATATGATTTGAAGGCTTGACTAGTCGTATGGTATTTTAGAATTGGTTGGTATGTTTGGTTGAGGTCCCGGGGGTCTCAGGTATGTTTCGGGTGCTTAACGGAATGAACTTGGACTTAGAGGAGTTTTTAGAGTTGTTGGTTCTGGTGTTTTCGCACCTGCGGTGGGGAGTCCGCAGGTGCAGCATCGCAGAAGCGAGGCCGAGATCGCAGGTGTGCTTTTGGGCCAGGGAGTCAGTGGTCGCAGATGCGACGAGTGAGCTGCAGGAGCGGAGCCACATCTGCGAAAGAGCAGTCGCAGATGCGGAGGTGAGAAGGACCCAAGGTTCCGCAAAAGCGGACGATTGAGCGCAGAAGCGCATCCGCAGGTGCGGACTCATACGCACAGGTGCGGACCCAGCCCGAGTAAGTGGACTTCGCACCTGCGATGGATTGTCTGCAGGTGCGTGACCGCATGTGCAGTCCTAGGTCCGCGGGTGCGGAAATCGCGGGGCAGAAAAGAAGATTTCGAGGGTTTGAAATTTCATAACACAAAATTCGATTTAGAGCTCGGTAGGAGACGATTTCTCGAGGGATTTTGAAGGAGACCTATTGGGTAACTAATTCTAACTCTATTTTGATCATAATAAATTAATATATTGTTGTCTTCATCGTCTAATTAAGGAAATTGAGGGTAGAAGTTTGGAAATGGGGGAAAAGGTTCCCCAATTGAAAATCTGAGATTTGAATGGGAATTTGACGTCGGATTTAGATGATTTTTGTTCGAGTGAACTCGTGAGTGAATGGTTAATAATTTGTAATTTTTAGCTGATTCCAGAGCATGGGCCCGAGGAGACTTTTTGGGTGTTTTTCCTAATTTCACGTTTTAGCTTCGAATTAATTAGCTAAATTAGTTACTAGTAGTTATATTTACATTATGCAATTAATTTGAATAGATTCGGGCCATTTGGAGTCGGATACTATTGGCAAGAACGTGATATCGAGTTGATTTTAGCGATTCGAGGTAAGTGGCTTGCCTAACCTTGTGTTGGAAAATTGTCCCTTAAGATGTTCGATATTAATTGATGTGTGGGCGCCGTGTACGTGAGGTGATGAGTACGTACATGGGCTATTATTGAAAAAATCCCTATTTTCCTTTCTAAATCATAAACTATGTTTCCTTATTAAATTGCAATAATACGTTTAATTTGTTAAACTTAGACTAGAGAAGCATGCTTACATGTTTTAACTGCCCATTTGACATTCTGTGCGCCATGCTTAGTTAAGTCCCTATTTTCCTTATTTGTGTTCAGTATAAACTGTATAACTCGATGCCATACTAGCCATCGCATCTTGCATTGCATATTTAAATTGGGACTACTGACGTATTTCGGGAGATTCCCCTGTACTGCATATTTACTTTGGGACTACGGACGTATTCCGGGAGATCCCCCAGCACTGCATATGTACTTCGGGACTACGGACGTATTCCGGGAGATCCCCTAGCACTGCATATTTACTTTGGGACTACGGACGTATTCCAGGAGATCCCCTAGCACTGCATATTTACTTTGAGACTACGGACATATTTTGGGAGATCCCCCTGTACTGCATATTTATTGTAAAAACGGGACGGTATCCTGGGAGATTTCCCAATGTGTTTACCTTGTTCTGAGCCGAGGACTCCCTTAACTGTTAAATTTTCGAAAACTTTCTTTAACTGTGTTACCGTAAATTTTACTTATATCTTTTACTATTTAATTTATTATATTTACTCTGGTAGGGCCTTGACCTGACTTCGTCACTACTCGACCGAGGTTAGGCTTGGCACTTACTGGGTACCATTGTGGTGTAGTCATGCCCTTTCCTACACATGTTTTCGTGTGCAGATCCAGGTGCGAGCTATCAGCCTCGGGGTTAGTGCGTGTTGCTGATTCTAGGAGACTTCAAGGTACTTCTGCTTGCGTCCGTAGATCTTCGGAGTCCCCTTCTACTCCCTCACCTAGAGACTTTATTTATTATCTTCAAACTTTTGTATAGAGCTACATACATTATAGCAGCTTGTGACTTAGTGATATTTCGGGTCTTGGGAAATTAGTTTGTATATGCCGAGTGGTATTACTCTTGGTTATTCACAATATGTTGTTTATCTTTAAAAATGTTGTATTTTCTTTATATTTTTCGTAATATTAGGCTTACCTAGTCGTAAAGACTAGGTGCCATCACGACACCTCACGAAGGGCTAATTTGGGTCGTGACAAAAATGATCCGAAACCATCTCGGAACTCATCCGAGCGCCCCGGGACCTCAACCAAACATACCGCCAACTCCCAAAATATCATACGAACTTAGTTGAGGATTCAAACCACATCAAACAACGCCGAAATTATGAATCGCACATCGAATCGAATTATGAACTTCCAACTTCTAAAACTCGTGCCGAAACATATCAAACCAACCCGGAATGACGTCAAATTGTGCAGGCAAGTCCCAAATAACATAATGGAGCTGTTTCAACGTTCGAAATCTCATTCCGACCCCGATATCAAAAAGTCAACCCCCCGGTCAAACTTCCCAAAAATTCGACTTTCGCCATTTCAAGCCTAAATTGGCTACAGACCTCAGATTCACAGTCAGGACACGCTCCTAAGTCAAAAATCATCCAACGGAGCTAACGGAACCGACAGAAATCTATTTCGGTGTTGTCTTCACACAGTTCGTACTACGGTAAAAATCATAAGACTTAAGCTTCCATCTCAAGGACTAAGTGTCCCCAATCTCTCCGAATCATCCGTA
>AWOL01S0018930.1:2061-69816 GCA_000715115.1 Nicotiana otophora | reverse complement strand
GTCGAGGGATGCATCTATCCTGCCGAGGTGTTCGGCCCGCTTCACAAGAAAGGAGGACATTTTCTTATGTACCTCCGGAAGGAGAGTATATTTATTATAAGATAAATTCGGGAGGAAGAACAATTTCTTTTAATAATTAATTAATTTAAACAGAAAACCAAGCATATGAGATTTCCATCATTTAATATCTTCATCTGACAATTAACAATACATTCATATACATCAATTAATATTAATTAAACAAAGAATACAATGTACACATGTAATTCATTCTTTGAGTCCTAAACTACCCGAATTTTAGCATTAATAGTAGCTACGCACGGACTCTCGTCACCTCGTGCGTACATAGCCCCTGCTTTGTTGGTTATTACAAGAAATAAAGAAATGAAATAATATATACATCAATTAATATTAATTAAACAAAGAATACAATGTACACATGTAATTCATTCTTTGAGTCCTAAACTACCCGAATTTTAGCATTAATAGTAGCTACGCACGGACTCTCGTCACCTCGTGCGTACATAGCCCCTGCTTTGTTGGTTATTACAAGAAATAAAGAAATGAAATAATATATACATCAATTAATATTAATTAAACAAAGAATACAATGTACACATGTAATTCATTCTTTGAGTCCTAAACTACCCGAATTTTAGCATTAATAGTAGCTACGCACGGACTCTCGTCACCTCGTGCGTACATAGCCCCTGCTTTGTTGGTTATTACAAGAAATAAAGAAATGAAATAATATATACATCAATTAATATTAATTAAACAAAGAATACAATGTACACATGTAATTCATTCTTTGAGTCCTAAACTACCCGAATTTTAGCATTAATAGTAGCTACGCACGGACTCTCGTCACCTCGTGCGTACATAGCCCCCGCAATTAGCAAGAATTATTCAATTTAATCCCTATGGGGTAATTCCCCCCTCAAAAAATTAGACAAGAGACTTACCTCGTCTCAAAGTCTACTTTCCGATTACCACTTCCCATTGAATTCTTGATTCGACGCCGAAAGATCCGAAACTATCCAAATATTATACACAATATATAATATATGCTAAATGATTTGAAATTTATCTTTTAAATAAATTACCTTATCCAAAATGGTAAATTTCCTAAAATTCACCCCGGGCCCACGTACTCGGATTCTGGAAATTTTCGGATGAAAACATTACCCATAATCTCAAGGACTTAAATATATAATTTCTACCCAATTCCATAACTATTTTCGTGGTTAAAATCTCAGTTTTATAAAAATCTAGATTTTTCATCTAAATCTTTGATTTTTAAGATTTACTAGTTACAATCTACCTATAATCTATGTATTTAACTCAAGGGTTGTGGAATTAACTTACCTTTTCAATTGCTAGTTGAAACCCCCTTCTTAAAAGCTCTGCAATCGCCCGGAAATAGAGGTAAAATGGGCTCAAAATGTCTGAGCCTCGACTTTTAACCATTCTGCCCAACAGTGATTTTCGCACTTGCGGAAGAGGTACCGCACATGAGGCTTTCACACCTGCAGAAATTCCTCGTAGGTGCGCATTTTCCCTCTTTTCCTGGTTTCGCACCTGCGGAAGAGTGCTCGCTTCTACGCAAGCGCAGGTGCACCCATTCCTTCGCACATGCGCATTTCTTCGCACCTGGCATCAGGCCTTCGCACCTGCACGTTCGTAGGTGCGCAAAAATACCTCGCACCTGCGATGGCTGGGCAGGCTCCTCTCCTTCCCACCTGTGATTGGTGGCTTGCACCTGCGAGCTCACACCTACGGCTGTCCAAGCGCAAGTGCGATTATGACAGTATCTGGGATCTTGAATCCTTGCTTAATTTCCCAAAATTGGTCCGAGCCTCGTCCGGTTAACACTCGGGACCCCTAGGGCCCCGTCCGAACATACCAACAGGTTTGAAATCATAAAACGGACTCGCTCAAACTCTCGGAACATGTAAAACAACATCAAATCTAAGAATCATACCCTAAACCAAATTGATTCAAACTTAAGAATTTCAAGTTCTTCAATTTACTTCTAATGCGCCGAAATATACTTAAACTACTCGGAATGACACAACAATTTGCGTGCAAGTCTTAAATCACTATTCGAAACTATTCCCAAACTCGAAATTCCAAACAGACTTCAATTACTCAACATTCTACTCCAAACCAAATTTAAAGAATTTTAAACCTTCAAATAGTTAATTTTTATTATTAAGCGTTAAAACGCTCCCAGGTTATCCAAAACCCAATTCGGACATACGCCCAGGTCCAAAATCATCATACGAACCTATTGGAACCGTCAAATCCCGATTCTGGGGTCGTTTTCTCAAAATGTTGACCGAAGTCAAACTTGTCCATTTAAAGTTGTGATGACCCAAAAGGTCATCTTATGTTTTGGAACTCAAATCTGCGCTCTTAAGCATTAAAAATCTCATTTTTACCCTCCTCAATTTGCATGCGTAGTCCGAGCAGGTTTCTGGAAATCTTTTATGTTGAAAACTGATGAAAATAAGAATTTTTGCCTTAAAAGTTGATTTTAGCTGACTTTGGTCAACATTTTGGGTAAAAGGGCCCGGATCAGTGCTTTGACGGTCCCGGTAGGTCCATATCGAATTATGGGACATGGTCGTATGCACGAAATCGAATTCCGAGGTCCCTAGCCTAAGTTATGATTTTTTTATAAAAATTAAAAATCTAAAAATTAATTATTTTTAAGAATTGATTGATGTTTGGCATTGTTAGTACCGGGTCCGTATTTTGGTTTCGGAGCCCGGTATAGGTTCCTTATGATATTTAAGACATGTTTGTGAAATTTGGTGAGAAATAGAGTTGATTTGACGTGATTCGGACGCTAGTTGAGAAATTAGAAGCTTTAAAGTGTTCTTGAAAATTTCATTTGATTTGGTGCTAAATTTAGAGTTCTAGGTGTTATTTTGGCGATTTGATTGCGCGACCAAGTTTTTATGATGTTTTTGGACTTGTGTGCATGTTTGGTTTGGAGCCCCGAGATCTCGGGTGAGCTTCGGATAGGCCACAAGATGTTTTGGACTTGGGAAAAATCTAGTTTCTGCAGATTCTGGGGTCTGTCATATCCTTCTTTGCATTCGCGAAGGTCCTCTCGCGAACACAAAGAGTAATCTGATGAGGCTGAGACTTCTTCTTCACGAATGCGAAGGCCTGGTCGCGAATGCGAAGTGATGGGGGATTTACCCTTCACGAACGCGAACGCGAAGCATATGCGAAGGCCAGAGGGGAGTGATCATCGCGAACGTGAGCTGGGCATTGCGAACGCGAAGGCTTGGCAGCCAGTACCCTTCGCGAACGTGACAGTGCTCTCGTGAACGCGATGAACACTGTCGCCCAACACTTAACAGAATAAAAAACGGGATTTTTGCCAAAAAACTCATTTTTCTCAAAAACCAAACGGTGAGGGGCGATTTGTCAAGAGTCATTCCTTCCCCAAATTATTGATAAGTGATTCTAAACCATTTTCTTTCAATTACCCATTACATTTCTTGAATTTTCAACCTAAACTCTAGAGTTTTCATGGTAGAATTAGGGGTTAGGGTAGAAAATAGGGATTTTGGGAATTTGGGAATTTAGACCTCAATTTCAGTTCGGATTCTAAAACTAATTATATATTCGGGGGGTGAATGCGTAAAAGGATTTTAGTACGAACCACGGGTTTTGACCAAGCAGGCCTGGGGTCGATGTTTCGACTTTTTGGAGGACAATTTTGGGAAATTTAATTTATACAATATAATTGATTCCTTTAGCAATATTTGATATTATTGAGTCATATTTGAATAGATACGAGTGGTTTGGAGGTAAAATCCAAAGGAAAAGCTGTGATTGAGAATTAATTAGCCTTCAGAGCGAGGTAAGTGTTGTGTCTAACCCTGACTTGAGGGAATTAGGAACCTTAGATTATTTGCTAACTGAAATTCATGTGACCGGCGTATATGTGAGGTGATGAGTACCTATGCGCCGCCAATTTACCTGTTTTTTCCTTGTTTCTCTATTTTTCTGATATAGTCTCATTCCTATGCCACATTGCTACGTGTTATACTAGTGTTGTTCAAATTATTGTTCTTGTCATGTTTACGAAATTCTCTGGTGATAATTGAGTTTTTATTTCAATGTTAAGATTGATATTATGGAACCAAATGTTGAAGTAAGGTTTGTACTTGTTATACTATCTCCCTGTTGTTATTTATGCATTGCATTATGGTAAGGGAGAGTGTTAATGCACGAAGGGTGATGCCGTGCCGTATTGTGAGTATTAATGCACGAAGGGTAATGTCGTGCCATATTGTGAGTGTTAATGCACTAAGGGTGATGCCGTTCCATATTGTGAGTGTTAATGCACTAAGGGTGATGCCGTTCCATATTGTGAGTGTTAATGCACGAAGGGTGATGTCGTGCCATGATATGAGTGTAAAAGCATGAAGGGTGATGCCGTGCCATTTCTATTAATTTTATGGTGAGATTGAGAGTAAAAGCACGAAGGGTGATGCCGTGCATTCTTCTTTATTGTATTCACTATTCCTATTAATTCGTGGTATATTGACTGCTCCGGTGATCATTCTGTTGTAGTTCTTTATCTTGTATTCCCCTCAGTATGTCTCCCCTCCCGATATTTCCTGTTTAGTTCTTCATTCCTGTTATTTGCGTATACACTGTTAAATTGTACAGGTTGATTGTAGGTGCCTTGCCTTAGTTCGTCACTACTTCGTCGAGGTTAGGCTCGACACTTACAAGTATATGGGGTCGGTTGTACTGATGCTACACTCTGCACTTTATGTGTAGATTTTGATACCGGCTCAGGTTGATCAAGATTTGCTATTGGTCCGCTGTCCGGAGACTCAAGGTAGATCTGTCGGCGTTCACAGACCTTGAAGTCCCCATCTATCTTTTTATGTCCTACTATTTTCTTTCATTCAGACAGTTGTATTTCTTTCAGACTATTACTTGTAGTAGGTTCTAGAATGCTCGTGAATTGTGACTTCAAATCTGGGTGGTAGTAGTTATTACAGATTTATGATATTTCGCACTTCTTATATTTCATCGTAGTTAATTATTGATAATTACTGAACGGAGATAAGGAATTGGTAAATGATTCTCTAACGTTGGCTTGCCTAGTAAGTGAAATGTTAGGCGCCATCACGGTCCCGTCGGTGGAAAATTTCGGTTCGTGACAATTGGTATCAGAGCACTAGGTTGCCTAGGTTTCACGATGCACGATCAATCTTAGTAGAGTCTGGAGGATCGGTATGGAGACGTCTGTGCTTATCTTCCAGAGGCTATGAAGTTTAGGAACAAGTTTCACTTCTATTCTTCTTTGTCGTGCGATTTTTCTTTCTCAATACTGATTGAACTCTTCTATTCTTATTCTCTCGGAGTTGGCGAGAACACGTACCGCTTTCTCAGCTGAGCAGCAGCCAGAGCCTCCAGTGATAACTCCTACACGGGCAGAGGTCGTGCCAGAGGCCGAGGAAAGGGAAGGGCTCAGCCTAGGGCCCGAGCAGCAGCCCAGTAGTGGAGCCTCAGATAGAGATTAACGTGGAGGTTCCAGCCCAGACTGTTCCTCTTGGACCAGCACAAGTTCCGGAGGGGTTCATTGCTACCCCAGTACTTCAGGACGCTTTGGTCCGTTTGGTGGGCTTTATGGAGAGTGTGGCCCAGACTGGCGCATTTCCCATGGCACCAGCAGTCTCTCAGGCTGGAAGAGGAGCCCAGACTCCTACCACTCCCACTCCGGAGCAGATAGCTCCCCAGTATCAGGCTCCAACAGCTCAGCCAATCGGATTAGTTCAGCCGATTATTGCGGCGCAGGTCGGAGATGGGCCAGCTATGTCTTCTGAGGCTTTATGGATTGGACAAGTTTACCAAGCTCTTTCCTATTGACTTTAGTGGTGCTCCTTCAGAGGACCCCCAGGAGTATCTTGACAGCTGTCATGAGGTTCTACGGAACATGGATATAGTAGAGACCAATGGGGTCGATTTTACTGCATTTCAGATGACTGGTTCCACCACGAAATGGTGGAGAGATTACTTGTTGACCAGACCAACTGGGTCACCTGCTCTTACTTGGGGCCAGTTCTCTCAACTCTTCATAGAAAAGTTTCTGCCTATCATATTGATAGAGGAGCGTCGCCGTCAGTTTGAGCGTCTCCAATAGGGCGGTATAACTGTTACTCAGTATGAGACCCGTTTTGTGGATTTGGCCCGTCATGCCATTCTTCTGCTTCCCACCGAGAGAGAGAGGGTGAGGAGGTTTATTGATAGACTTGCTCTGCCTATCAGATTGCAGATGGCTAAGGACACTGGGAGTGAGATTCCTTTTTAGGCGGATACTAATGTCGCCAAACGAGTCGAGATGGTTCTTACTCAGAGAGGTTAGGGGTCTGACAAGAGGCCTCATCATTCCGGTGAGCTCAGCGGTGCCTCATCTAGAGGCAGGAGTACTTTTAGTAGAGGCCATCCTCTCAGGCCGTTTCATTCAGTACTTCAGGCATCCCACGGTGCCTCGGGTGGTCGTGGCCCTCAAACGCATTATTCCGACCAGCTAGCCTACAGTGCACCACCAGCTCCTATTAGTGCACCTCCACCCCAGAGTTATCAGGGTGGTCATTCAGGTTGACAGAGTCAGTTTTAGGGTCAGCAGTCACAGCAGCCGAGGTTATGTTATACTTGTGGTGATCCGAGGCACATTGCTAGATTTTGCCCTCGGGCAATGGGCAGCTCACAGCATCAGAGTTCTCGTGCCATGGTTCCGGTACCAATTGCTACACCACCTGCCCAGCCAGTGAGAGACAGGGGTTAGGCAGCCAGAGGTAGGGGTCAGACAGTTAGAGGTGGACGTCAGGCCGTTAGAGGTGGAGACCAGCTAGCTATAGGCCATCCTAGGGATGTAGTTCAGGGTGGTGGAGCCCAGCTCCGGTGTTATGCTTTCCCAGTAAGGCTTGAGGCTGAGTCATTTGACGCTGTTATCACAGGTACTGTTTCAGTTTGCAGTAGAGATGCTTCAATTCTATTTGATCTGGGATCTACTTACTCCTATGTGTCATCCTATTTTGCTTCCTACTTGGTTGTGCCCCGTGATTCTTTGAGTGCTCCTGTGTATGTGTCCACACCAGTGGGAGATGCTATTATTGTAGATCGTGTTTATCGTTCATGTGTGGTCACCATTGGGAGTCTTGAGACTCGTGTAGATCTTCTACTTCTCGACATGGTTGATTTTGCTGTCATACTGGGTATGAATTGACTGTCACCTTATCATGCTATATTAGATTGTCATGCCAAGACGGTGACCATAGCCTTGCAGGGGTTGCCTCGATTATAGTGAAGAGGGAATCTTAGCTATTCTGCCAGCAGGGTTATCTCTTATGTGAAGGCTCGGCATATGCTCGAGAAAGGGTGTCTAGCTTATTTGGCTTATGTCTATGATTCTAGTACGGAGGTTCCTTCCATGGATTCAGTGTCGGTTGTTCGTGAGTTTCCAAATGTGTTTCCTGCAGACCTGCCGGGGATGCCACCCGACATGGGTATTGATTTCTGCATTGATTTGGCTCCGGGCACTCAGCCCATTTCCATTCCTCCATACCGCATGGACCCGCCAGAGTTGAAAGAATTGAAGGAGCAGTTGCAAGATTTGCTTGATAAGNGGGCACTCAGCCTATTTCCATTCCGCCATATCGCATGGACCCGCCAGAGTTGAAAGAATTGAAGGAGCAGTTGCAAGATTTGCTTGATAAGGGCTTCATTAGACCTAGTGTTTCGCGCTGGGGTGCACCTGTGTTGTTTGTGAAGAAGAAAGATAGATCAATGAGGATGTTTATAGACTATCGGTAGTTGAACAAAGTCACCATCAAGAACAAGTGTCCATTGCCGATGATTGATGATTTATTTGATCAGCTTCAGGGTGCCAATGTGTTTTCAAAGATTGATTTGAGATCTGGCTACCATCAGTTGAGGATTAGGGCATCCGATGTTCCTAAGATAGCTTTTCGAACTCGGTATGAGCATTATGTGTTTCTAGTGATGCCATTTGGGCTGACAAATGCCCCAGCAGCATTCATAGATTTGATGAATCGGGTGTTCAAACCCTACCTGGATTCCTTTGTGGTTGTTTTTAGTGATGATATCTCGTTCTACTCCCACAGTTGAGAGGAGCATGAGCAGCACCTTCAAATCGTTCTTCAGACTCTGAAAGACAACCAGTTATATGCTAAGTTCTCAAAATGCGAGTTTTGGTTGAGTTCAGTTGCTTTCTTAGGTCATGTTGTATCAGCAGAGGGTATTCAGGTGGATCCTAAGAAGATTGAGGCAGTCCAAAATTGACCTAGACCCACATCAGCTACAGAGATCCGTAGTTTCCTGGGTTTGGCGGGCTATTACCGTCAATTTGTGGAGGGGTTTTCATCCATAGCAGCCCTATTGACCAGATTGACCTAGAAGGGTGCCCCATTCAGGTGGTCAGACAAGTGTCGAGCGAGCTTTCAGAAGCTCAAGACAGCTTTAACTACGGCACCGGTATTGGTGTTACCCACAGGTTCAGGATCTTATATAGTATATTGTGATGCATCTCGTATTGGTCTGGGTGCCGTATTGATGCAGGGTGGCAAGGTTATTGCATATTCTTCACGGCAGCTGAAGGTTCACAAAAAGAATTACCATGTTCATAATCTAGAGCTGGTAGCCATCATTCACGCGCTGAAGATTTGGAGGCACTATCTTTATGGCTTGCCATGTGAGGTATTCACTGATCATCAGAGCTTGCAGTATTTGTTCAAGCAGAAGGAACTCAATCTGAGGCAGAGGAGGTGGCTGGAGCTATTGAAAGACTATGATATCACCATATTGTATCATCTCGGGAAGGCCAATGTGGTAGCCGATGCTTTGAGTAGAAATTCAGTCAGTATGGGTAGCCTTGCATATATTCCAGTTGGTGAGAGACCGCTTGCATTGGATGTTTAGGCCTTGGCCAACCAGTTCGTAAGGTTAGATGTTTCTGAGCCCAGCCGTGTTCTAGCTTGTACAGTTGCTCAATCTTCTTTATTTGAGCGCATTAGAGATCGGCAAGATGACGATCCTCATTTACTTGTCCTTAGAGACATAGTGTGGCACAGTGGTGCCAAGTAGGTTACTGTTGGAGATGACGGAGTTTTGAGGATACAGGGTCGTATTTGTGTGCCTAATATGGATGGACTTTGTGAGTTAATCCTTCAGGAGTCTCACAGTTCCCGATATTCTATTCATCCTGGCGCTGCCAAGATGTATCAGGACTTGAGGCAGCATTATTGGTGGAGGAGAATAAAGAAGGACATAGTTGCCTATGTAGCTCGGTGCCTAAATTGCCAGCAGGTAAAGTGTGAGCATCAGAGACCTAGTGGTTTACTTCAGAGGTTAGATATTCCTGAGTGGAAGTGGGAGCGTATCACTATGGACTTTGTTGTTGGACTCCCACAGACTCAGAGGAAGTTCGATGCAGTTTGGGTCATTGTGGACAGGCTGACTAAATCAGCGCATTTTATTCCTATGGCAGTTACTTATTCCTCGTAGCGGTTGACAGAGATTTATATTCGTGAGATCGTCCGTCTTCACGGTGTGCCTGTATCTATCATTTCTAATCAAGGTACGCAGTTTACCTCGCACTTTTGGAGGGCAGTTTAGCGTGAGTTGGGTACGCAGTTTGAGTTTAGCACAACATTTCATCCTCAGACGGACGGGCAGTCCGAGCGTACTATTCAGATCTTGGAGGATATGCTCTGCGCCTGTGTTATTGACTTTGGAGGTTCTCGGGATCAGTTTTTGCCATTAGCGGAGTTTGCCTACAACAACAGCTACCAGACGAGCATTCAGATAGCTCCCTATGAGGCATTATATGATAGACGGTGCAAGTTTCCAGTTGGGTGGTTCGAGCCGGGGGAGGCTCAGTTATTGGGTACAGATTTAGTTCAGGAGGCCTTGGACAAGGTCAAGATTATACAGGATCGACTTCGTGCAGCCCAGTCCAAGAAAAAGAGTTGTGCTGACCGTAAAGTTCGTGATATTGCATTCATGGTTGGAGAAAGAATATTGCTTCGGGTATCGCCCATGAATGGTGTTATGAGATATGGGAAGAAGGACAAGCTGAGCCCTAGGTATATCGGGCCATTTGAGATCCTCGAGAGAGTGGGGGAGGTAGCTTATAGACTTGCGTTTCTTCCAGGGTTATCCTCAGTTCATCCGGTATTCCATGTGTCTATGTTCCGGAAATATTATGGTGACCCGTCCCACGTGTTAGATTTCAGCTCTGTCCAGTTGGACAAGGATTTGACTTACGAGGAGGAGCCGTTGGCCATTCTAGACCGGCAGGTTTGTCAGTTGAGGTCAAAGAGTTACCTTCTGTTCGAGTGCAGTGGAGAGGTTAGCCTATTGAGGCAGCTACTTCGGAGTCCGAGTCCGATATGCGGAGTAGATATCCCCACTTTTTTACCAGCCCAGGTATTTTTCTATGTCCGTTCGAGGACGAACGGTTGTTTTGGAAGTGGAGAATGTGATAAACCAAAAGGTCATCTCATGTTTTAGAACTTGAATTTGTGCTCTTAAGCCTTACAAATCTCATTTTTACCCTCCTTGATTTGCGTGCGCAGTCCGGGCAGGTTTTCGGAAAGCGTTTATGTTAAAAACTGATGAAAATAAGAATTATTGCCTTAAAAGTTAATTTTAGTTAACTTTGGTAAATACTTTTAGTAAACGTGCCCGGATTCGTGCTTTGACGATCCCGGTAGGTTCGTATCGTATTATGGGACCTGGGCGTATGCCCGGAATTGAATTCGGAGGTTCCTAGCTCAAGTTAAGAATTTTTGATGAAAATTAAAAGTGTGAAAATTAATTATTTTTAAGAATTGATTGATGTTTGGCATTGTTAGTACCGGGACCGTCTTTTGGTCCCGGAGCCCGGTACAGGTTCATTATGATATTTAAGACATGTCTGTGAAATTTGGTGAGAAATGGAGTTGATTTGACGTGATTCCGACTTCCAGTTGAGAAATTAGAAGTTTTAAAGTGTTCTTGAGAATTTCATTTGATTTGGTGCTACATTTAGAGTTCTAGGTCTTATATTGGTGATTTGATTGCGCGAGCAAGTTCATATGATATTTTTGGACTTGTGTGCATGTTTGGTTTGGAGGCCCGAGGGCTTGGGTGAGTTTCGGATAGGCCACGGGATGTTTTGGACTTGGGAAAAATCTAGTTTCTGCAGATTCTGGTGTCTGTCATATCCTTCTTCGCGTTCGCGAAGGTCCCCTCGCGAACGCGAAGAGTAATCTGATGAGGCTGAGACTTCTTCTTCGCGAACGTGAAGGCCTGGTCGCGAACGCGAAGTGATGGGGGATTTACCCTTCGCGAATGCGACCGGCTCAACGCGAACGCGAAGCATGTGGGGATCTTGGGGGGGAGGGGGGTTGGTCGTTCCTTCAGCGCGAACGCGAGACATTCTTTGCGAACGCGAAGGCCAGAGGGGAGTGATCGTCGCGAACTCAAGCTGGGCCTCGCGAACGCGAAGGCTTGGCAGCCAGTACCCTTCGCGAACGCGATGAACACTATCGCCCAACACTTAACAGAATCCAAAACGGGATTTTTGCCAAAAACCTCAGTTTTCTCAAAAACCAAACGGTGAGGGGAGATCTTTCAAGAGTCATTCCTTCCCCAAATTGTTGGTAATTGATTCTAAACCATTTTCTTTCAATTACCCATTACATTGCTTGAATTTTCAACCTAAAATCTAGAGTTTACATGGTAGAATTAGGGGTTAGGGTAGAAAATAGGGATTTCGGGAATTTGTGGATTTAGACCTCAATTTGAGGTCGGATTCCAAAACTTATTACATATTCAGGCTCGGGGGTGAATCGGTAAAAGGATTTTGGTCCGAACCTCGGGTTTTGACCAAGCGGGCCCAGGGTTGATTTTTTGACTTTTTGGAGGAAAATTTGGAAAATTTAATTTATGCAATATAATTGATTCCTTTAGCAATATTTGATATTATTGAGTCATTTGTTAATAGATACGAGTGGTTTGGAGGTGAATTCCAAAGGAAAAGCTGTGATTGAGAATTAAGTGGCCTTCGGAGCGAGGTAAGTGTTGTGTCTAACCCTGACTTGAGGGAATTAGGAACCTTAGATTATTTGCTAAGTGAAATTGATGTGAGCGGCGTATATATGAGGTGACGAGTACCTATGCGCCGCCAACTTATCTACTTTTTCCATGTTTCTCTATTTTTCTGATATTGTCTCATTCCTGTGTCACATTGCTACGTGTTATACTAGTGTTGTTCAAATTATCGTTCTTATCATGTTTACGAAATTTTCTTGTGATAATGGAGTTTTTATTTCAAAGTTAAGATTGATATTATGGAACCAAATGTTGAAGTAAGCTTTGTACTTGTTATTCTATCTCCCTGTTGTTATTTATGCATTGCGTTATGGTAAGGGAGAGTGTTAATGCACGAAGGGTGATGTCGTGCCGTATTGTGAGTATTAATGCAGGAAGGGGGATGTCGTGCCATATTGTGACTGTTAATGCACGAAGGGTGATGCCGTGCCATATTGTGAGTGTTAATGCACGAAGAGTGATGTCGTACCATGATATGAGAGTAAAAGCACGAAGGGTGATGCCGTGTCATTTCTATTATTGTTATGGTGAGATTGAGAGTAAAAGCACGAAGGGTGATGCCGTGCATTCTTCTTTACTGTATTCACTATTCTTGTTGATTCGTGGTATATTGACTGCTCCGGTGATCATTCTGTTGTAGTTCTTTATCTTGTATTCCCCTCAGTATGTCTCCCCTCCCAACATTTCCTGTTTAGTTCTTCATTCCTGTTATTTGCGTATACACTTTTAAATTGTACAGGTTGATTGTAGGTGCGTGTGTTAGGCTCGTCACTACTTCGTCGAAGTTAGGCTCGGCACTTAAAAATACATGGGGTCGGTTGTACTGATGCTGCACTCTGCACTTTCTGTGCAGATTGTGATACCGGCTCAGGTTGATCGAGATTTGCTATTGGTCCGCAGTCCGGAGACTCAAGGTAGATCTATCGGCGTTCATAGACCTTGAAGTCCCCGTCTATATTTTTTTGTCTTACTGTTTTCTTTGATTCAGACAGTTATATTTCTTTCAGACTATTACTTGTAGTAAGTTCTAGAATGCTCGTGAATTGTGACTCCAGATCCGGGTGGTAGTAGATAATACAGATTTATGATATTCCGCACTTGTTATATTTTATCGTAGTTAATTATTGCTAATTACTAAACGGAAAGAAGGAATTGGTAAATGATTCTCTAACGTTGGCTTGCCTAGTAAGTGAAATATTAGGTGCCATCACGGTTCCGTCGGTGAAAATTTCCGGGTCGTGACAAAAGCTAACTTAAGGAACCAAGTGTTCCGGTTTCAACCCACACACTTCCAAATCCCGAACCAACTATCCCCGCGAGTCATAAATTAATAAAAGCATGTTCAGGGAGTTCTATTTTAGGGAACGAGTTTCTAAAAGTTAAAATGACCGGTTGGGTCATTACAATATATATAAGCTATATATATATATATATATATATATATATATATATATAACTCTAAACAACTCATAATGTAAATAAATATTACTCCAATAAATACCACGTCCAATGAAAAACTATTATCATCAAGGTACACAATAATTATAATTTATTTATGAACCAAGCAATGACAAATAACAATGTATTATGTAAATCATAGAGAAAATATGTAGTTTAATATTTAATATACTAAATGTCAAATAACAATTAAAACACATAATTCAAATAGCATGTGACAAGTAATGCAGGAATTCAAGAATTAATATTTGACAAAGAACAGGAGAGAAACAATTATTATAATAATTAATTTATGATTTAAAATAATTTATGATTTTTTAAGTAAACCGGCAAACAATTAATTTGACGACGTATAGACACTCGTCACCTCGCCTATACATCCTTCACATGAAATTCACATAACAAATAAATTAAGGGTTCTATTCCCTCAAGTCAAGGTTAACCACGACACTTACCTCACTTTGCAAATTCCAATTAATTACTCAACCACAACTTTTCCTTTTAAATTTGTCTCCGAAAGCTTCAAATCTATTCACAAACAATTCCATATATACATGTAATGACCCGGCCGGTCGTTTTGAGTATTACAACCCCGTTTCCCAATTTACTGCACAAATTGTACTTTACAGTTGTTGTGTGAATTGTCGGGGCAATAGGTTTGGGTCTTGTGAGGTTTTGAATGAATTGGAACACTTAGTTCCAAGGTTTAAAGCTTAACTTAAAATAGTGATCGGATGTCGACTTATGTGTAAACGACCCGGGAATGGAGTTTAGATGATTCCAATAGCTCCGCATGGTAATTTTGGACTTAAGAGCGTGTTCGGAAAATTATTTGGAAGTACATAGTGAAATTTGGCTTGAAATGTTGAAAGTTAAATTTTTGGGAAGTTTTGACCGGGGGTTGACTTTTTGATATCAGGGTCGGAATCCGATTCTGGAAATTGGAAAAGGTTCGTAATGTGAAATGTGACTTGTGTGCAAAATTTGAAGTTATTCCGGATTGATTTGATTTGTTTCGGCACAAGATGTAGAATTTGAAAGTTCAGAGTTCGTTGATTTTGAATTGAGGCGTAATTCGTCGTTTCGATGTTGTTATGTATGATTTGAGGCTTCGAGTAGGTCCGTGTTATGTTATGGGACTTGTTGGTATGTTCGGACGGGGTCTCGAGGGGCTCGAGCGAGTTTCGGATGGCTAACGGATCAAGCTGAAGTTTCTGCCATTTGATGCAATCGCACCTGCAAAAATTCCATCGCAGGTGCGAGCTCACAGAAGTGAGTTTGGTAAGCGCAGATGCGGGTGGGGACTTTGAGGCATTGGTCGCAGGTGCGAGGGAAATTCTGCACCTGCGTGAACGCAGATGCGGAAGACTGTGCGCAGATGCGAGATGGCTGGAAGCTGAGGAGTTTCGCATCTGCGATGTCTTTCCCGCAGATATGGCCTCGCAAATGCGATGGTTTCCACGCAGATGCGCAAACTAGGCAGGCAACTGAAGTCCGCACATGCGACGTTTTGCTCGCACAAGCGGATGCGCAAGTGCGCAAATATTGTCCACAGATGCGGAAATCGCTGGGGCAGAACCTTAAATTCGAGGGTTCAACATTTTCACCTATTTTCGGATTTTGGAGCTCGGGTTGGGCGATTTTGGAGAGGAAATGTTTCACACAACTTGGGGTAAGTGTTCTTAACTCCCTTGTGATTATATTCCGTGAATTAATTTTCATTTTTGGTATAAGATTATTGAATATTCAAGAGAAATAGAAGGAAATTTCTATAATGTCACAAAATGAATTTTTCAAGTTTGAATACCGATTTGGAGTCGGATTTAAGTGAAATTAGTATGGTTGAACTTGTAATTAGATGGGTTGTCGTATTTTGTGAGTTTCAGCGGATTTCGAGACGTGGTCCCCATATGTGATTTTTGGGGCGTAATTTTGGATTTTACGGAAAATATTAGTGTTTTGATATGGAATTAATTCTTATAAATTGTGTTGACTGAGTCAAATTAATTGTGACTAGATTCGAGCCGTTCGGGAGTCGATACACGCATAATGGGATTTCTGGAGCATTGTTTAGCTTGCTCGACATTGGATTCGGTTTGTTCGAGGTAAGTAACTCTTCTAATCTTGGAGTTGAGGGTATGAACCCTGAATATATGTATTTTGTGAATTGTTGGGAGGTGACGCACATGCTAGGTGACGGGCGTGTGGGCGTGCACTATAGAAATTGTGACATAATTGTTTCAGTGGAATTTTGTAGTTAAATAATTTTGGCATTTTCCATGCAGTTTTACGTGTTAAAGAAATTGAACTAAAAAGCATATTACAAAATCATGTTGAGGCTATGTGCCAGTATTATTGGGACCCATAGAGGTCATATTGATGTGAAATATTTATTTTAAATTGAAAATTCATACTCAGTCATATTCATTTCTTTGCATATCATATCTCAGTCTCTGTTGTTATTTATTGATACATAATATCATCATTTTGGGCTATTCTCATGACATTGTGAGCTCATGAGTGAGAGACTAGAGAGATTGATGACTGAGGGAGGCCGAGGGCATGATTGTGAGGATATTGTTGGGATTGGGCTGCACGCCGCAGCAGGCCATGTTGACTTTATATATATTATACTATTGCACGTGAGTTGTCCATGGGGATCCGGGTATTGATGCCATAGCGCGTGAGTTGTCCGCGTAGCACGTGAGTTGTCCGTGTGGATCCAGGTATTAATACCATAGCGCGTGAGTTTGTTGCATAGCACGTGAGTTGTCCGTGTGGATCCAGGTATTGATACCATAGCGCGTGACTTGTCCGCGTAGCACATGAGTTGACCGTGCGGATCCAAGGATTTATATTATGGCACGTGAGTTGTCCGTGCTTATAGCACTTGGCTGTAGGAGCCCCTCATGTGTCTGTACACACCCCCAGTGAGCGCAGTCGACTATAAACAGGGATCGGGCTGCACGCCGCAGCAGGTATTGTATAGCGCAGAGTGATTGAGTGAGCTGAGCACAGTGAGAGAAAATGCGAGACAGTGAGATTGAGTACTCTGAGAGTGTGAGTACATGAGTGAAATCTCTGAGATACATTGCATTGACATGCACACATGACATATATGCATAGAGATGTGTTTTCCTCATGCTGTACAGTATCACATTATTTATGATTTCTCACACATTTTGACAGATGGGCATAGTGATGCATTTGTTTTTACACGGGTTATCAGGAAGGAAAATGTAACATATTGTTTATTATTGAAAATATTTTTGGAGAAATTTATTGTTTTCAAACTATTCATATTATTGGCAACTTCGGCAAAAGATTTGAGTTTTTGCTGATGGATTTGACAGGAAGAACTATTATTTTTGAAATCATGATTTGGTCGAGCATTTTATTTCTGAGTTACTTCTGGTATTATTTGCTTATTATTGTTATGGACTGTTGTGGATTATTGGTTTTGGACCCGACCTTGGTGGAAGCTCGTCACTACTTTCAACCTACGGCTAGATTTGTTACTTACTCAGTACATGCGGTCGGTTGTACTGATACTACACTTCTGCACATTTCCTGTAGATGTTGGCTGCTGTTGTTGCTTGTCACGACCCAAAATCCCAACTTGTCGTGATGCCGCCTATCTCGATAGTAGGCAAGCCAAAAATCTCAATAAACCAAAACTTCTCTTTGAGGTTGAAAATATAATATTTAAATACAATACAAACACTCCCCAAAACCTGGTGTCACTGAGCACATGAGCATCTAATATGAATACAAGTTTGGAAAATATAGTCCATAATAGTCTGAGACCAAATACAGTAAACAAAGAGATAGAGAAGGAGAGACAAGGTCTGCGGAACACGGCAGCTACTTCAAAATCTCCTGAAAATCAACTGCGCGAAAGGATCAACACCTGCTATGTCCGGGAACACCTGGATCTGCACACGAAGTGCAGGGTGTAGTATGAGTACAACCAACTCAGCAAGTAACAATAATAAATAAGGAACTGAAGATAGTAACGAGCTACATAGTTATGGTTCATTTCCAGTAATTCCAGCAAAGAATAGATATGCTATCAAATCTGGCAGTTTAATGTCAAATCAATTTTTATACAGTTCCTGTTCATGTAATCCGTATGTCAACAATTTTTCAAAGATTTCACAACAATGACAGATAGCAACTAAGTGCAACAACAAATGGAAATCAAGTACAACCTCTTAGGACAACAATCACTCCCTAGGCTCCTAGACCTCATCACTCCCTAGGGTCCCAGCCCTCATCACTCACTCTCAATGGGTACCCGCGCGCACTAGGGGTGTACAGACTCCGGAGGGGCTCCTATAGCCCAAGCGCTATAATATGCACAGACAACTTACGTGCTGCATGGACCACTCACGTGCCATAATATAAATATCTGGATTCGCACGGCCAACTCATGTGTTGCACGGCCAACTCACGTGCTATAGTATAATATAAGGATCCGCACGGCCAACTCACGTGCTGCATGGCCAAATCACGTGCTATAGTATAATATAAGGATCCGCACGGCCAACTCACGTGCTGCATGGCCAAATCACGTGCTATAGTATAATATAAGGATCCGCACGGCCAACTCACGTGCTGCATGGCCAAATCACGTGCTATAGTATAATATAAGGATCCGCACGGCCAACTCACGTGCTGCATGGCCAAATCACGTGCTATAGTATAATATAAGGATCCGCACGGCCAACTCACGTGCTGCATGGCCAAATCACGTGCTATAGTATAATATAAGGATCCGCACGGCCAACTCACGTGCTGCATGGCCAAATCACGTGCTATAGTATAATATAAAGATCCGCATGGCCAACTCACCTGCTATACTCTAATATGAGGATCTGCACGGCCAACTCACGTGCTGCACAGACAACTCACGTGCTATAGTATCAATATCTCACAATCAGGCCCTCGGCCTCACTCAGTTATAAATCTCTCCAGTCTCTCGCGCTCTCAATAAGCATGAAATCAGCCCAAACAACAATGATATGATGTATCAATAATAATAATAATAGATACTGAGATAAAATGTGCAAGTAAAAACTGAGACTGAGTACATATAGCATTTAGCAGGCAATTCAACAAGTACACGACCTCTGTGGGTCCCAATAGTACTATCACATAGCCTAAGTATGATTTCTAACATGATTACAGTCAAACTTTATCAACACATAGAGAGCATATAGCTAACAATAAATTATTCAACTTTACAGTTTCCCCCGGACGGACCAAGTCACAATCCCCTCGGTGCACGCCCACACGCCCGTCACCTAACATGTGCGTCACCTCCAAAATAATCGCATGATACCAAAATCCGGGATGTAATACCCTCAGGACTAGATTTAAAACTGTTACTTACCTTAGAGCATGAAATTCTTTACTCTGCTATGCCTTTGTCTCGTAAATCGGCCTCCGAATGCCTCGAATCTAGTCACAAATAATTCATTTTAGTCAATAAAACTTATTGAAATTAACTTCATAGGAAAATGCTAATTTTCCATAAAAATTCGAATTTTAGTTCAAAAATTGCCTTTAGGGTCCACGTCTCGAAACTCGACAAAAGTAACAAAATTTGATAGCCCATTCAACCACGAGTCTAACCATACCAATTTTATCAAAATCCGACCCCAACTCGACCCTCAAATCTTCAATTTAAACCAAGAGGGTTTTCAAACTTTCCCAACTCAATTGACCAATTAAATGATAAAAACAACCATGAATTCGGGTAATTTAACAAATATTGAGTTAAGAACACTTACCCTGTTGTTTCCTCTGAAAATCACCCCAAAATCGCCTCAATCCGAGCTCCAAATCGTCGAAAGCTGAAAATGGGACGAAGTCCCATTTTCAGAACTTAAACTCACTGCCCAGGCTTTTCTTCTTCGCGAACGCGGTCAGTGCCTCGCGTCGGCGAAGCACAAAATAGTTCACGTCCAAATTCCTCCTTCGCGAACGCAACATCACCCTCGCGTTCGCGAAGCACAAAATGCCTCTGCCTCAATGAATTCTATGCGAACGCATTCCACCCATCGCGAACGCGATGCTTCGTTCCCCCTCACTACGCGAACGCGACACCCCCTATGCGAACGCGTAGACCAATTGTCTGGGGTCCTCAGCTGCTGCTTCTCTTCTTCGCGAAGGGCGTAACACCTCTCGCGTTTACGATGCATACCCAGTCCATCTTTTGCGAACGTGTTCTTCTCTTCGCGAATGCGAAGAGCAAATATTGTCCGCCTCTCAATTCCTCTTCGCGAACGCGGGGCTCCACTCGCAAACGCGATGAAGGAAACCAGATGGTGCATCAGAAAAATTCCAGCAGAGTTCCAAGTCCAAAATCCAACCCGTTAACCATCTGAAACTCACCCGAGCCCCTCGGGACCTCAACCAAATATACCAACAAGTCCTAAAACATCATACGAACTTAGTCAAACCCTCAAATTACCTAAAACAATGCAAAAACCATGAATTACACCCCAATTCAAGCCTAATAAACTTTGAAATTTCTAATTTCTACAAACGACTCCGGAACCTATCAAATCACGCCCGATTGACCTCAAAGTTTGCACACAAGTCATAAATGACATAACAGAGGTATTCCAAATTTTCAGAATCAGATTCCGACCTCGATATGAAAAAGTCAACCCCCCGGTCAAACTTTCCAAAATTCAACCTTCGGCATTTTAAGCCTAATTCCACTACGGACCTCCAAATAATTTTTTGGACATGCTCCTAAGTCCAAAATCACCATACGGAGCTATTGGAATTATCAAAATTAAATTCCGAGGTCGTTTACACATAAGTCAATATCCAGTCAACTATTTCAACTTAAGTTTCCAACATGAAAATTCACTCTTCCAAGTTAACTCCGAAATACCTTAAAACCAAAACCGATAATTCACACAAGTCATAATACCTCGTAGGAAGTTATTCAAGACTTCAAATAGTTGAAAGGAGTGTAAATGCTCAAAATGACCGATCAGGTCATTACAATCTCCCCTATTTAAACATACGTTCGTCCTCGAACATGCCAAGAGTTGTTCTTAACCGTCAAATCTCTATTCCACCTTACCACGCATATACCCGGGGGTGATCTCATGTAACCCTATTCTATATAGGCCTGACCACACAACATAACTGAAAATCATTAATTTAACATTAGCCCAAAAACTTTGGAGCCAAATTTCTAATATCAAAAATGCTTTTCAAGACCCGAATCTCCCATCTACACACTGTATAAGCCTGAACAAGCTGTATCAAGCTATAGCCATAACCCCAGATATAATCACATTACATACTACACAACTCACATGCTCGCAGCACCATTCCCGAACACAGTAATTACTCCAAACCAACCAAGTACTAGTATAAAACCTCATATTAAGCCAAACCTCGTTCCAAAACCTTCGTACATTGCTGATAATAAAAGAAACATGCAAAAATCTCATGACCCCTTATCAGAGAAACAAGTCATGGAGCTCTCTCGCCCCAACCAGAACCATAATCACCTTCTAAGCCGACTTTCAATATTATCCTCCCGAATATACCGTAATCAAACCTGATAGTACCTATTCTAGGTCCAATGACCTTATATAATTAAACACAATTATCCCACAGACACGCCACATCAATATAACTCAAGACACAACTGCGCAATCCGTGTACCCAAATATGGGAGATGTCTTATGGAAGGGAACCATATTGCAAGTTCAACAAGCACCACCACAGCCACAATGTTACAACCAACTCCTCAAATTTCGTGAAGAGGATAACCGTAGGCATATGTGCACAATTGTAGATGAAGGAAATTAATGAATCAGATAAATTATCATAGAAATAAAATTCCCACACACGGCATGGACAACTCACGTGCCAATAATATGAATCACCCCGCATGGTCACAGGCCTCCAGTCCTAGCATATTATAGAGCAACAATTAAACAAGTACACTTGTATATGATAATGAAATAATATTCTCATGCTCCTGGACTGGAATAAATAGCACGCCATAGTGCTATCACACTTGAAATCGGCAATTTTACGCAGAATTAGTAACTACCCCATTTATTTAGGGAATCATCTTCTTTGTAACCTCAAGTATAGACCAGATAGTTCTCAACAAAGGTACGAATATGGGAAACATTATAACATACGCTTAACAGTCGACTCTAGGCATATAATAGCCTAACCATTCTTCCGAATAAGAATACTTTCTCTAATGCCCGCACATGGGCTCCAACCTCACATATATGCACATTTATAGCACATAGCTATCACAAATAATTAACGTAACTAGTGCCTCCATTGAGTTAAAATAAAATACTCACCTCAAACAGGCCGCAACCCAAAACAATATACTTCTGAGAACTCCCAGTCTCCAAATTCATCAAACACATGAATCACCGTAACTGATCCCAACTCCAGCACTAGAATGACTAACACATCTTCCATTCACGATCTTCCCATAAGGAATACTTTCATAATTCTTCCGTGCCACATAGAAATAATTTGAATATCAGCAGTCTATCAACCACGTGAGTATTGCAATACCAATGAACATCTGTAAGTCAAAACACAATGCGCCTTTTGAAATGCGCACCCTTCTCAGGATTACCGAGCAGTTATAGCATTCATCTAATTATCTAAAATTGACCATTCTGTGCAAAATTCGTGATCTTCCTTTCAAGACTGAACTGCCACCTTGTACATATAAATCTTAATCCCGCGCCACACACTACATCTATCATGTCATCATGTGACAAGCACGAGAATCTCATTATCAACTTTGGGTAACCAGCAAATTACATACCCTGTCATTCAGTAACCTTCATCTTGCTTCCTTCCAGGAGGAATTCATAATACATTACATGTTCCCTACACCGTATATCCAGTTCAATCCATGGTAGAAACCATTAAGAACACTTTGAAATCCATTTGCACATAACCAAGCTGTCAGAACTGAATCCCTCTAACTCCACCAAGCCACATATGTTGCCAAATCTGAGAGTATTTCCACCAAACACCCGTAAAGCCCCACATAATCATATGAACCAAAAGAACCGAGCATACCATTACCATACTGATCCATTATGTTACCCATTCCTATTTTCTCTGAGTTTCTTCTGAATCACCCTCAGGTTTACATTTCTCCTTGTCAAAACACTACTATCCTTACCCAAGCTCACTACAAGACATCCTAACATAAAACCACATTGCCTAAGGCCCATAAGCTACTGTATTCTTCTTAAGCAAATTCATAAATACCCCAACCGTAAAACTCTCTCTGAAAATACCTAATGTGAATTTAAAATTGTTCCTCTTTCCTTTCTTATACTGAAATGTAGAATCCTTAGTCAAACAGAATTACCGCACGTCATGATACCATCCAATGTAAGTAATTGATTCTAGTGATATTCAAGTTCGAAAAATTTTTGATTTTCACATATACGTTTTGAATCTATTAGAACCCTCTCGAGATCATCCACTCTGCTCAAATCTAATTTACTCAGCCCCAAACGAGCTAAAAGACATGTCCTCCTTTAGCACAATCAACACTCAAATAAGTAACCCTGCCTTATCACGACCAATCAAATTCACACTTCGTCTGCACTACATCCTTCAAAATAACATCATGTTTTCATAAAGTGCAATGTATCCCGTATCAAGCAATTTACTTACCCGAGTCATGCTCGATCTCCTCCTCTATAAGTCATAACTAAACCACAAATATGCCTCGTACCAAAACTAAACTTTAGCACATAACCATGAAATCGAATTGTCAATAGCAGGCTCCCCTACTTAGCCTTAAGCTGCTATTATATAAAATTAGAACCCGTAAGGATTTCTCCTTCTCAATTACCAAGATCTCGCACCGTTAACCCGCCAAAATTCTCAAAGTCTTTTGTTAACCTTTTCATGAATATTCTGAATAGCCAGCCACAGTCACACACTCGACCTCTTACCGGGTAGAAAGTAATATTCCTCACAGAAGCTTCATCAACATCACGCCACCTCTAACTGCTCACAAGAGATAACACACCTGTGGAATTCTTTACCGACATCTCTCAATGACACTGCACTGGGTGCAACGACCACATAATCAGTTACTTCTCCTGAGCTCATGCTCGCCCACTATTTGTATAAGTCTGCACTTTCCCTTTTGATATCAACTGAAAGTTTAACAATACCTTCTGAACTCAAGTCATATTGCGCCTGAAACGATAATCAAATCTTCACATCCCTCTTCATTTCAAACAATCTCATTTCAGCCCTATTCAATCTTTCTCCGTATAGTAACCACCACTCCAAATACAGTCTGTAGGCCAAATCACATTCTATCGTGATTCTAAACCGTTTTACTCTTTCTCAAGGCGCGCGACTACCCTACCACAGAATCCATAAGCTAATCTTCCCCTCTTCCTTCGGTTAACCATTTCCTTTAAGTAACTTCTCAAACTCCACTTCCCCTACTTGACCTGCTTGAATTTAAACCACCGCAAAATGCTTCCCGTCATGTCTTCCCTCATACTTTGCTGCCCAATTGCTGCATCAACTCGAAACGCATCTCTATCGTACCAGAACCAACAGAATATTATCGACTCTAAGTCTCTTCGAAGATTATCTTTCTCGAGCCATCATCATCAGAAATACCCATTCGCAACCACAATCACTTGTCGTCACATTCAAATCGTCTTAACACACCCCGTAGTTACATCATACTCATCACAAAGCCATTATACAGCTCATCGAGCCACAAATTTCACTCATAGGGACATTACCGAACATATGAGTCCAAATGTACAGGTTACAACTGAAGCTACCCAGCCCAAGTTACGGTCTAAATCTAGCCTCAAGTCCTCCAGACTGGCCCATCACCAAAACACAGAATACACATCTTGAACATCGTTCATAGAATCACAAGTTGGCGATGCAAAGCTAATACCGAGCACTCATGTGCATACGAATGCATGGAAAGAATTCAAAGAGTTATGTTTCAAGCTGAATCAATTCCGCACGATAGAATACAAGAAGGGAAATTTTTCCTATGGGTTCGGCAGCCTCTTGAAGATAAGTACAGACGTCTCCGTACCGATCCGCAAGACTCTACTAAACCTGCTCATGACGCGTGAGACCTATGTCACCTAAAGCTCTGATACCAACTTGTCACGACCCAAAATCCCAACCTGTCGTGATGGCTCCTATTTCGATAATAGGCAAGCCAAAAATCTCAATAAACCAAAACTTTTCTTTAAGATTGAAAATATAATATTTAAATATAATACAAACACTCCCCAAAACCTAGTGTCACTGAGCACATGAGCATCTAATATGAATACAAGTCTGGCAAATATAGTCCATAATAGTCTGAGACCAAATACAGTAAACAAAGAGATATAGAAGGAGAGACAAGGTCTACGGAACACGACAGCTACCTCAAAATCTCCTGAAAATCAATCGCGCGAAAGGATCAACACCCACTATGTCCGGGAACACCTGGATCTACAGACGAAGTGCAGGGTGTAGTATGAGTACAAGCAACTCAGAAAGTAACAATAATAAATAAGGAACTGAAGATAGTAATGAGCTACACAGTTATGGTTCATTTCTAGTAATTCAAGCAAAGAATAGATATGCTATCAAATCTGGCAGTTTAATGTCAAATCAATTTTTATACAGTTCCTGTTCATGTAATCTGTATGTCAATAAATCTTTAGAGATTTCACAACAATGACAGATAGCAACTAAGTGCAATAATAAATGGAAATCAAGTACTACCTCTTAGGACAACAATCACTCCATGGGCTCCCAGCCCTCATCACTCCCCGGGCTCCCAACCCTCATTACTCCCTGGGTTCTCAGCCCTCATCACTCACTCTCAGTGGGTACCCGTGCTCACTGAGGGTGTACAGACTCCGGAGGGGCTCCTACAGCCCAAGCGCTATAATCTGTACGGACAACTCACATGCTGCACGGACAACTCACATGCCATAATATAAATATCTAGATCCGCACAGCCAACTCACGTGTTGCACAGCCAACTCACGTGCTATAATATAATATAAGGATCCGCACAGCCAACTCACGTACTGTACGGCCAACTCACGTGCTATAGTATAATATAAAGATCCGCACGGCCAACTCACGTGCTATAGTATAATATAAGGATCTGCACGGCCAACTCACGTGCTGCACGGACAACTCATGTGCTATAGTATCAATATCTCACAATCAGACCCTCAGCCTCACTCAGTCATAAATCTCTCCAGTATCTCGGGCTCTCAATAATCATGAAATCAGCCCAAACAACAATGATATGATGTATCAATAATAATAACAGATACTGAGATAAAATGTGCAAGTAAAAACTGAGACTGAGTACGTATAGCATTTAGCAGGCAATTAAACAAGTACGCGACCTTTGTGGGTCCCAACAGTACTATCACATAGCCTAAGCATGATTTCTAATATGATTTACAGTCAAATTTTATCAACACATAGAGAGCATATAGCCAACAACTAAATATTCAACTTTACAGTTTCTCCGGGACAGACCAAGTCACAATCCCCTCGGTGCACGCCCACACGCCCGTCACCTAGTATGTGCGTCACCTCTAAAATAATCGCATGATACCAAAATCTGGGGTTTAATACCCTCAGGACCAGATTTAAAATTGTTACTTAACTCAGAGCGTGAAATGCTTTACTCTGCTATGCCTTTGCCTCGCAAATCGGCCTCTGAATGCCTCGAATCTAGTCACAAATAATTCATTTCAGTTAATAAAATTTATTGGAATTAACTTCATAAGAAGATGCTAATTTTCCCCAAAAATCCAAATTTTAGCTCAAATATTGCCTGTGGGGCCCATGTCTTGGAATTCAACAAAACTTACAAAATTCGAAAGCTCATTCAGCCACGAGTCTAACCATACCAATTTTATCAAAATCTGAAACCAACTCGACCCTCAAATCTTCAATTTAAACCAAGAGGAATTTCAAACTTTCCCAACTCAATTCACCAATTAAATGATATAAACAACCATGGATTCGGGTAATTTAACCAATATTGAGTTAAGATCACTTACCCCGTTGTTTCTTCTGAAAATCACCCAAATATCACCTCAATCCGAGCTCCAAATCATCAAAAGCTGAAACTGGGATGAAGTCCCATTTTCAAAACTTAAACTCACTGCCCAGGCTTTTCTTCTACGCGCACGCGGTCAGTGAAGCACAAAATAGTTCCCGTCCAAATTCCTCCTTTGCGAACGCGACATCACCCTCGCATTCGCAAAGCATAAAATGCCTCTTCCTCAATCCCTTCTACGCAAACACGTTCCACCCATCGTGAACGCGAAGCTTTGTTCCTCCTCACTACGCGAACGCGACACCCCCTACGCGAACGCGTACCAATTGCCTGTGGTCCTCAGCTGCTTCCTCTCTTCTTCGCGAACGCGTAACACCTCTCACGTTCGTGATGCACACCCAGTCCACCCTTCGCGAATGCGTTCTTCTCTTAACGAACGCGAAGAGCAAATATTGCCAGCCTCTCAATTCCTCTTCGCGAACGCGAGGCTCCACTCACGAACGCGATGAAGGAAACTAAATGGTGCATCAGACAAATTCCAGCAGTGTTCCAAGTCCAAAATCCAACCCTTTAACCATCAGAAACTTACCCAGGCCCCTCAGGACCTCAACCAAATATACCAACAAGTCCTAAAACATCATATGAACTTAGTCGAACCGTCAAATCACCTAAAACAACGCTAAAACCATGAATTACACCCCAATTCAAGCCTAATGAACTTTGAAATTTCTAATTTCTACAAACAACTCCGGAACCTATCAAATCACGTCTGATTGACCTAACGTTCTCACACAAGTCATAAATGACATAACAGAGGTATTTCAAATTTTCAGAATTGGATTCCGACCTCGATATCAAAAAGTCAACCCCCGGTCAAACTTCCCAAAATTTAACTTTCGACATTTCAAGCCTAATTTCACTACAGACCTCCAAATAATTTTCCGGACATGCTCCTAAGTCCAAAATCACCATACGGAGCTATTGTAATCATCAAAATTACATTCTGAGGTCGTTTACACATAAGTCAATATCCGATCAACTATTTCAACTTAAGCTTCCAACATGAAAATTCATTTCTTCCAAACTAACTCTGAAATACCTTAAACCCAAAATCGACAATTCACACAAGTCATAATACCTCGTAGGAAGTTATTCAAGACTTCAAATAGTTGAAAGGACCGTAAATGCTCAAAATGATTGATCGGATCGTTACATGCTGTGCTCGATGGTTACGGGACTTGAAGTTGTACTTGCGTTCCTGTTGTAGCTGCCTCTTGTTTAGGGTAACCTTAGATTTTATAAAAGCTCTATTTATGTATTATTCAAATAGACTATGTATTTATTTCATTTCTGCTTTGTATACTCTATTCTTAGAAGCTCATGATTTATACTACCAGTTCTTGGGGATTGTGTAAGATCACAATCGTTATTCACTTAAATTTCTTTAATAATTGTTATTGGAATTTGATAGTTGAAAGTTTGACATGCGACGTTTTGCTCGCACAAGCGGATGCGCAGGTGCGCAAATATTGTCCGCAGGTGCGGAAATCGCTGGGGCAGAACCTTAAATTCGAAGGTTCAACATTTTGCACCCATTTTCGGATTTTGGAGCTCGGGTTGGGCAATTTTGGAGAGGAAATTTTCCACACAACTTGGGGTATGTGTTCTTAACTCTCTTGAGATTATATTCCATGAATTAATCTTCATTTTTTGTATAAGATTATTGAATCTTCAAGAGAAATAGAAGGAAATTTCTATAATGTCACAAAATGAATTTTTCAAGTTTGAATACCGATTTCGAGTCATATTTGAGTGAAATTAGTATGGTTGAACTTGTAATTGGATAGGTTGTCGTATTTTGTGAGTTTCATTGGATTTCGAGATGTGGGCCCCACAGGTAATTTTTGGGGCGTAATTTCGGATTTTACGGATAATATTAGCGTTTTGATATGGAATTAATTATTATAAATTGTGTAGACTGAGTCAAATTAATTGCGACTAGATTCGAGCTGTTTGGGAGTTGATACACATATAATGGGATTTCTGGAGCATTGTTTAGCTTGCTCGACATTGGATTCGTCTTGTTCGAGGTAAGTAACTCTTCTAATCTTAGAGTTGAGGGTATGAACCCTGAATATATGTATTTTGTGAATTATTGGGAGGTGACGCACATGCTAGGTGACAAGTGTGTGAGCGTGCACTATAGAAATTGTGACATAATTATTTCTGTGGAATTTTGTAGTTAAATGATCTTGGCATTTTCCATGCAGTTTTACGTGTTAAAGAAATTGAACTGAAAAGCATATTAAAAATCATGTTGAGGCTATGTGCCAGTATTATTGGGACCCACAAAGGTCATATTGATGTGAAATATTTATTTTAAATTGAAAATTCATACTTAGTCATATTTATTTCTTTGCATATCATATCTCAGTCTCTGTTGTTATTTATTGATACATCATATCATCATTTTGGGCTATTCTCATGACATTGTGAGCCCATGAGAGAGACTGGAGAGATTGATGAGTGAGAGAGGCCGAGGGCCTAATTGTGAGGATATTTTTGGGATCAGGTTGACGTTGCAGCAGTCCATGTTGGCTTTATATATATTATACTATTGCACATGAGTTATCTGTACGGATCTAGGTATTGATGCCATAGCGCGTGAGTTGTCCGCGTAGCACGTGAGTTGTCCGCGTAGCACGTGAGTTGTCCGTGCGGATCCAGGTATTTATTCCATAGCACGTGAGTTGTCCGCGTAGCACGTGAGTTGTCCGTGCGGATCCAGGTATTGATACCATAGCACGTGAGTTGTCCGTGTAGCACGTGAGTTGATCGTGCGGATCCAAGGATTTATATTTTGGCACGTGAGTTGTCCGTGCAACATGTGAGTTGTCCGTGCAGCACGTGAGTTGTCCGTGCGTATTGCGCTTGGGCTGTAGGAGCCCCTCATGAGTCTGTACACACCCCCAGTGAGCGCAGTCAACTATAAACAGGGATCGGGCTGCACGCCGCAGCAGGTATTGTATAGCGTTGAGTGATTGAGTGAGCTTAGCACAGTGAGAAAAAATGCGAGACAGCGAGATTGAGTACTCTGAGAGTATGAGTACATGAGTGCAATCACTGAGATACATGGCATTGTCATGCACATGTGACATATATGCATAGAGATGTGTTTTTCTCATGTTGTACGGTATCACATTATTCATGATTTCTCACACATTTTGATAGATGGGCATAGTGATGCATTTGTTTTTACACGGGTTATCCGGAAGAAAAATGAAACATATTGTTTATTGTTGAAAAGATTTTTGGAGAAATATATTGTTTTCGAACTATTCATATTATTGGCAACTTCAGCAAAAGATTTGAGTTTTTACTGATGGATTTGAAAGGAAGAACTATATTTTTGAAATCATAATTTGGCTGAGCATTTTATCTCTGAGTTACTTCTGGTATTATTTTCTTATTGTTGTTATGGACTATTTTGAATTATTGGTTTTGGACCTGACCTTGGTGGAAGCTCGTCAATACTTTCAACCTACGGCTATGTTTGTTACTTATTCAGTACATGGGGTCGGTTGTACTGATACTACACTTCTTCACATTTTGTGCAGATGTTGGCTGCTGTTATTGTTGTGCTCGATGGTTTCGGGACCTGAAGTTGTTCATGCATTCCTGTTGTAGCTGCCTCTTGTTCAGGGTAGCCTTAAATTTTATAAAAGCTCTGTTTATGTATTATTCAAACAGACTATGTATTTATTTCATTTCCACTTTGTATACTCTATTCTTAGAAGCTCATGATTTGTACTACCAGTTCTTAGAGATTGTGTAAGATCGGGTTCGTTATTCACTTAAATTTGTTTAATAATTGTTCTTTGAATTGGATAGTTGAAATTTGGCTTACCTAGCGGGTTGGGTTAGGTGCCATCACGACTAGTTGGATTTTGAGTCATGACAATTAAATACTAATCATAGGAATTAATTCCATATGAAGTTACTAATTTTCTGGATAAAAATCCGAAATTTATTAAAATATTTGACAGTGGGACCCATATCTCAAATCCCGGAAAAACTCACGAAATCCGAACACCCATTTTGATACGAGTTCAACCATATAAAAATTGTCCAATTCCGATATCAAATGGACCTTCAAATCTTAACTTTTCGTTTTTGAAAGATTTTATAAAAAGTCCAATTTCTTCAATCTAAATCTAAAATAAATGATGAATATAGTCATGGATTTGTGAAATATAATCGCTTTTGGTTAAATAACACTTACCCAATTCAAAGTCATGAAAGTCCCCCTTGAAATCGCCCAAATCCGAGACTTGAAACTCAAAAATCAGTAAAAATGGCTAAGACTCGATTTTATGTATTCTGCCCAGCATTTTCGCATCTGCGGGCTTTATTTTCGTACCTGTGGCCTCGCACTTGCGAGACAAATCTCACATTTGCGGAAGAGGGAAGCTTGTCCAGTGTCCGCATCTATGCCCAAAAATGTCGCACCTACGACATCGCAGTAGCGCACAAGTGACCGCAGAAGCGGTCGTCCTCGCAGGAGCGGCTTGTCCATCGCGTATGCGGTTTCGCACCTGCGCTCATTTCTCCACAGGAGCGGAGCTCGGCAAGGCTAACCAAAGTCACAGAAGCGACTGGAATTCCACAGGAGCGACCACGCACTTGCGCACAAAATGTCGCAGGTGCGACACACCAGAACCAGCACTGGGTAGCAGGTCCCAATTGTTCTGTGGCTCGTCTGAAACTCATCCGAGTCACTCGGGACCTCGTATGAATATTCCAACAAGTCCATAAACATAATACGGACTTACCAGGGGTTTCACTTCACGTCAAACAACATCAAAATTATAATTCACAACCTGATTCGAACTTTGAGTTTTAAATTTTTCCATTTGCAAATCTTGTGCTAAAACATATTAAATGAATCTGAAATGACTCCAAATTTGGCACACATGTCATAAATGACATAATGGAGCTGCTCAAATTTCCAGAATCGGATTCCGGCTCCGATATTAAAAAGTCAACCCCGTGGTCAAACTTAAAATCTTTAGTCTTTAAATTGCTAATTACGTTAAATGGTCATAACGTGAGCTAGGGACCTCCAAAAATGTTGACCAAAGTTAACTTAGTTGAGTTTTAAAGCTTTATTACACATTTTAATCTATGTTTTCACATGAAAACTTTCCGGAAAATTATACAGACTGGGCACGCAAGTCGAGAAATGATAAATGGTGCTTTTCAAGGTCTTAGAATACAGAATTACTTATTAAATTAGAATATAACATTTTGGGTCATCACATTCTCCACCTCTAAAACAAACGTTCGTCCTCGAACGGAGTTAGAAAAAGTACCTGAGGTGGAGAAAAGGTGTGGATATTTACTATGCATGTCTGACTCAGACTCCCAGGTAGATGCCTCTACCGGCTGACCTCTCCATTGCACCCGAACTGAAGGATAACTCTTAGACCTCAACTGTCGGACCTGCCGGGCTAGAATAGCCACCGGCTCCTCCTCGTAAGTCAAATCTTTGTCCAATTGGACTGAGCTTAAAGCTAACACATGGGACGGATCACCGTGAAATTTCTGGAGCATAGACACATGGAACATCGGATGAACCGCTGATAAACTAGATGGTAATGCAAGCATGTAGGCTACTTCACCCACCCTTTCAAGAATTTCAAAGGGTCTGATATACCTAGGGCTCAACTTGCCCTTCTTTCTGAACCTCATTACACCTTTCATAGGTGAAACCAGGAGCAATATTCTTTCTCCAACTATGAATGCAATATCACGAACTTTTCGGTCGGCATAACTCTTTTGCCTAGACTGAGCTGTGCGAAGTCGATCCTGAATAATCTTGACCTTATCCAAGGCATCCTATACCAAATCGGTACCCAACAACCGAGCCTCTCCCGGTTCAAACCAACCAACTGGCGATCGGTATCGCCTTCCGTATAATGCCTCATATGGAGCCAAATGAATGCTAGACCGGTAGCTATTATTATAATCAAACTCCGCAAGTGGCAAGAAATGACCCCAAGAACCTCCAAAGTCTATAACACAAGCGCAGAGCGTATCTTCTAATATTTGAATAGTGCGCTCTGATTGTCCGTCTGTCTGTGGATGAAATGATGTACTCAACTTCACCTGCGTGCCTAACTCACGTTGTACAGCCCTCCAAAATTGTGAGGTAAACTGCGTACCTCGATCAGAAATAATAGACAGGGGCACACCGTGAAGGCGGACAATCTCACGAATGTAAATTTCAGCTAACCTCTCTGAAGAATAGGTAACTGCCACTGGAATGAAATGTGCTGACTTGGTCAACCTGTCCACAATGACTCAAACTGCGTCAAAGTTTCTCTGATTCCGTGGAAGCCCAACAACAAAATCCATAGTGATACGCTCCTACTTCCACTCAGGAATTTCTAACTTCTGAAGCAAACCACCAGGTCTCTGATGCTCGTACTTAACTTGCTGACAATTCAGACACCGAGCTACATATGCAACTATATCCTTTTTCATTCTCCTCCACCAATAATGTTGCCGCAAATCTTGATACATTTTGGCGGTACCTGGATGAATAGAATACCTGGAACTGTGTGCTTCTTCAAGAATTAATTCACGAAGCCCATCCACATTAGGCACACAAATACGACCCTGCATTCGCAGAACCCCATCTTCCCCCACAGCAACCTGTTTGGCATCACCGTGCCGCACCGTGTCCTTAAGGACAAGTAAATGAGGATCATCATACTGCCTCTCTCTGATGCGCTCATATAAAGAAGACCGAGCGACTGTGCAAGCTAGAACCCGACTGGGTTCTGAAACATCTAACCTCACGAACTGATTAGCCAAAGTCTGAACATCTGCAGCTAATGGCCTCTCACCAACCGGAATATACGCAAGACTGCCCATACTCACAGCCTTTCTACTCAAAGCATCGGCCACCATATTGACCTTTCCGGGGTGATACAAAATGGTGATATCATAGGCTTTCAACAACTCCAACCATCTTCTCTGCCTCAAATTAAGATCCTTTTGTTTGAACAGATACTGAAGGCTACGATGATCAGTAAATACCTCACACGAGACACCGTAGAGGTAATGCCTCCAAATCTTCAGCGCATGAACAATGGCTGCCAATTCTAAGTCATGAACAGGATAATTCTTCTCGTGAACTTTCAACTGCCGCGACGCATATGCAATTACCTTGCCATCTTGCATTAATACTGCACCAAGCCCAATGTGAGATGTGTCATAATACACCGTATACGATTCTGAACCTGTGGGTAATACCAACACTTGCATCGTAGTCAAAGCAGTCTTGAGCTTCTGAAAGCTCAACTCACACTCGTCTGACCATCTAAATGGGACACCGTTCTGGGTCAATATGGTTAATGGGCTTGCTATAGATGAAAATCCTTCCAGGAACCGACGATAATAACCAACTAAACCCAGGAAACTCCGGATCTCTGTAACTGAAGTAGGCCTAGGCCAATTCTGAACAGCCACAATCTTCCTAGGATCCACCTTTATGCCTTCTTCTGATACAACATGCCCCAAAAAGGCAACTGAGTCTAACCAAAACTCACATTTTGAAAACTTGGCATATAACTGATTATTCTTCAAGGTGTGAAGCACACTTCGAAGATGCTGCTCATGTTCCTCTCGACTGCTGGAGTAAATCAAGATATCATCAATGAATACAACCACAAAAGAATCCAAATAAGGCTTGAACACCCGATTCATCAAATCTATAAATGTTGACGGGGCATTTGTCAACCCAAATGACATCACTAGGAATTCGTAATGCCCATACCGAGTTCGAAAAGCTATTTTAGGGACATCAGATGCCCTAATCTTCAACCGATGATAAACAGAACTCAAATCGATCTTCGAAATATCTTGGCACCCTGAAGCTGATCAAATAAGTCATCAATTCTTGGCAGCAGATATTTGTTTTTGATAGTGGCCTTGTTCAACTGCCTTTAGTCTATACACATCCGTATAGAGCCATCTTTCTTCTTTACAAATAATACTAGTGCAGCCCAGGGCGAGACACTGGGTCTAATGAATCCTTGATCAAGCAAGTCTTGTAACTGTTTTTTTAATTCTTTCAAATCTAGCAGGGCCATATGGTATGGTGGAATAGAAATGGGCTGAGTGCCCGGATCCAAATCAATACAGAAGTCAATATCTCTATCGGATGGCATCCCCGACAAATCTGCAGGAAATACTTTTGGAAATTCACGAACAACTGCTACTGAGTCCATAGAATGGACATTCGTACTGGGATCGCGAATATAAGCCAAATAGGTTGGACAACCTTTCTCTACCATACGCCGAGCTTTCATATAAGAAATAACCTTGCTGGAAGAATGGCCAGGATTTCCTTTCCTCTCTAACCGAGGTAACCCCGGCATGGCTAGAGTCACTGTCTTGGCACGATAATCCAATATAGCATGATAAGGGGACGGCCAATCCATACTCAAGATGACATCAAAATCTACGATATCAATAAGTAAAAGATCCACACTAGTCTCAAGATTTCCAATAGTAACCATACACGAACGATAGACATGATATACTACAACAGAGTCCCATCGGTGTAGATACACACATAGAAGCACTCAGAGAATCACAAGGCATAACCAAATATGAAGCAAAATAGGAGGACACATAGGAATAAGTAGATCCTGGATCATATAGAACTGAAGCATCTCTATGGAAAATTGGAATAATACCTGTGATCACAGCATCAGATGACTCGGCCTCAGGCCTAGCTGGAAAAGCATAAAATTAGGGCTGGGCCCGACCACTCTGAACTGCATCTCTGGGACCACCTCTAACTGGCTGGCCTTCACCTCTAACGGTCTGACCTCCACCTCTAGCTGCCTGACACCTACCTCTAGCTGGCTGAGCAGGTGGTGAAGCAAACGGTGCTGGTATGACGGCACGAGAATCTTACCGAGATCTGTTACTCGCCAATCTAGGGCAATACCTCCTGATGTGACCAATGTTTCCACATTCATAACACACATTCTGATGTTGTGGCTGATGAAGCTAACCCAAATGGGCTGGATAGCCATTGTAGTAACTCTGGAGTGGTGATGCACTGATAGGAGCTAAATGTGCACTGAATATTGGCTGCCCAGAGTAAGGCATAATAGGACTGTGATTCCCTGAAGCATTGGGAGATACATGAAGTGCTGAATGAAACAGTCTGGGAGGATGACCCCTACAAAATTACCTCTGCCTCCATACGAAGCACCACTGAAACCATCGAACTAACGAGGCCTCTTATCGGACCTCTGCACTCTCTCCTATGCAAGAACCATCTCGATCTTCTTTGCGACATTAGCAGCCGCCTGAAAAGAATTCTCACTTCCGGTCTCCTTGGCCATCTGAAGTCTGATAGGGTAAGTGAGTCCCTAAATAAACCTCCTCACTCTCTCTCCCTCTGTAGGTAGTAAAAGTAGAGCATGACGGCCCAAATCCACAAAATGGGAGTCATACTGAGTAACAGTCATACTGCCCTGCTGTAGACGCTCAAATAGCTTGCGGAATTCTTCTCTTAGTGTGATAGGGAGGAACTTCTCCAGAAATAGTTGAGAGAACTGCGCCCAGGTAAGTGCAGGGGATCCGACTGGTCGGGTCAATGTATAATCTCTCCACCATCTCTTGGCAGAACCCGTCATCTGAAATACAGCAAAATTAACCACATTGGTCTTAACTATGCCCATGTTCTGCAGCACCTCATGGCAGCGTTCAAGATAATCCTGTGGGTCCTCAGAAGGTGTACCACTAAAGTGAACTGGAAATAGCTTGGTAAACTTATCCAGTCTCAATAAGGCCTCCAAAAGACATGGCGGGACTATCACCGGTCAGTGCCGTAACAACTGGCTGAACTACCCCAACTGGCGGGGCTGCTGGAGCCTAATTCTGGGGAGCCATCTGCTCCGAAGCGGGAGTAGTGCGAGTTTGTGCTCCTCCCCTAGCCTATGAGACAGTTGGTGCCATTGGAAATGTACCATTCTGGGCCACGCCCTTCATAAGACTCACTAAACGGACTAGAGCATCCTGAAGCACTGGAGTAGCTATGAATCCTTACGGGACCTGAACTAGTCCAGCTAGTACATTCTGAACTAGAACCTCCTCCTGAAGGTCCACTTGAGGTTCTATAACAGGTGAAACTGCTCGAGCTCCGGACTGAGCTCTACCTCGGCCTCTGCCTCGGCCTCTAGCACGACCTCGACCTCGACCTCTACCCCTGGCCATAGTTTCCACCGGGGGTTCTGGTCCATGTCCATCGGTAGAGGTATTACGTGTTCTCACCATCTGCGAGAGAATAAGAGTAGAATGGGTCAATCATCGATGATTGAATAAAATTGCACGACAGGATAAGAAAGAAGTGATATTGTTCCTAAACTTCATAGCCTCTGAGAGATAAGTACAGACGTCTCCGTACCGATCCTTCAGACTCTACTAAGCTTGCTCGTGACTCGTGAGAGCTATGTAACCTAGTGCTCTGATACCAAGTGTCACGACCCGAAATTCCCACCTTCGGACCGTGATGGCGCCTAACATTTCACTTTCTAGGCAAGCCAGCGTTAGAATAATATTAACCAATTTTTAAACAATTTTTAAATTATTAATAATCAAAGAAACAAATACGGAAGCAAAGTTTAAATATAGTGAAATAATCCATAAAAACAACGGTGTCTAAATACCATCCCAGAATTGGTATCACAAGTGCACGAGCTTCTAGAATAAATACAAATAAAGGTCTAAATAACATAAAGCTGACTGAAAATAAACACACAGCTAAAGTAAAATAGACGGGGACTTCAGAACTACGGATGCCATACAATTATACCTCAAGTCTCCTCTGAATAGCTGAAATCCGAGCAAGTCTATGGCACACCGCTGGGACTAACTCTAAAATCTGCACAAGAAGTGCAGAGTATAGTATCAGTACAACCAACCCCATGTGCTGGCAAGTGCTGAGCCTAACCTCGACGAAGTAGTGATGAGGCTAAGGCGGTTCACTTACATTAACTTGTACGCAATATTAATAAAAATAACAAATAATAGAAATAAATCAGGTAACTCATTTATAATAATTGAAGCCAATTCAGCAGTCATAATCCATTATTATTTCACCCAATTCTGTTGCAGCGTGCAACACGCTCTCAAAATATATTCACATTCAATTTTGTTGCAGCGTGCAACCCGCTCTCCCAATATATTTCTTTTAATCAAGTCTGTCATATATTTATTTCAATCAAGTATATATATAGACTTTTAAATAAGTCTGTTGCGGCGTGCAATTCGATCCCCCAATATTTACTTTTAAATAAGTCTATTGCGACATGCAATCCGATCCCCTAATATTGATATATTTACTTTCATTTCCGTTGCGGCGTGCAACCCGTTCCCCAATATATATATATATATATATATATATATATATAACTCTAAACAACTCATAATGTAAATAAATATTACTCCAGTAAATACCACGTCCAATGAGAAACTATTAAGCATCAAGGCACACAATAATTATAATTTATTTATGAACCAAACAATGACAAATAGCAATTTATTATGAAAATCATAGATAAAATATGTAGTTTAATATTTAATATGCTAAATATCAAATAACAATTAAAACACATAATTCAAATAGCATGTAACAATTAATGCAGGAATTCAAGAATTAATATTTGACAAAGAATAAGAGAAACAATTATTATAATAATTAGTTTATGATTTAAAACAATTTATGATTTTTCAAGTAAACAGGCAAACAATTAATTTGATGATATATAGACACTCGTCACCTCGCCTATACGACGTTCACATGCAATTCACATAACAAATAAATTAGGGGTTCTATTCCCTCAAGTCAAGGTTAACCACGACACTTACCTTTTAAATTACTCAACCACAACTTTTCCTTTTAAATTTGTCTCTGAAAGCTTCAAATCTATTCACAAACAATTCGATATATTCAATACTAATCATAGGAATTAATTCCATATGCATTTACTAATTTTCTGATAAATATCCAAAATTTATTAAAATATGCGATAGTGGGACCCATATCTCAAATCCCGAAAAAACTTAGGAAATCCGAACTCCCGTTCCGATATGAGTTCAACCATACAAAAACTGTCCAATTCCGATATCAAATGGACCTTCAAATCTTAACTTTTTGTTTTTGAAACATTTTATAAAAAGTCCAATTTCTTCCATCTAAATCCGAAATAAATGATGACTATAGACATGGATTTGTGAAATATAATCGCTTTTGGTTAAAGAACACTTACTCAATTCAAAGTCATGACAATCTCCCTTGAAATCGCCCAAATCCAAGACATAAAACTCAAAAATGAGTAAAAATGGCTAAGACCCAATTTTATGTATTCTGCCCAGCATTTTCGCATCTGCGGGCTTCATGTTCGCACCTGAGGCCTTGCATTTGCGAGACAAAGCTCACATTTGCAGAACAGGGTAGCTTGTCCAGTGGCCGCATCTGCGCCCAAAAATGTCGCACATGCGACATCGCAGAAGCGCACAAGTGACCGCAGAAGCGGTCGTCCTCGCAGGAGCGGCTTGTCCATCGCGTATGCGGTTTCACACCTGCACTTATTTCTCCACAGAAGCGGAGCTCAGCAAGGCTGACCAAAGTCGTAGAAGCGACTGGAATTCCACAGGAGCGACCACGCACCTGCACACAAAATGTCGCTCAGCACTGGGCAGCAGGTTCCAATTGTTCCATGGCTCCTCCGAAACTCATCCGAGCCACTCGGGACCTCGTCCAAATATTCAAAAAAGTCCATGAACATAATACAGACTTACCCGGGGTTTCACTTCATGTCAAACAACATCAAAATGACAATTCACACCTCGATTCGAACTTTGAGTTTTAAACATTTCCATTTGCAAATCTTGTGCCAAAACATATTAAATGAATCTGGAATACCTCAAAATTTGGCACACAAGTCATAAATGACATAACGGAGCTTTTCCAATTTCCAAAATCGGAATCTGGCTCCGATATCAAAAAGTCAACCCCGTGGTCAAACTTGAAATCTTTAGCCTTTAAATTGCTAGTTCCGTTAAATAGTCATAACTTGACCTAAGGACCTCCAAATTTAATTCCGGACATACGCCCAAGTCCTAAATCATGATACAAAGCTATCAGAACTGTCAAAACACTTTTCCAGGTCCGTTTGCTAAAAATGTTAACCAAAGTCAACTCAATTGAGTTTTAAAGCTTTATTTCACATTTTAATCAATTTGTTCACATGAGAACTTTCCGAAAAATTGTACGGACTGCGCACACAAGTCGAGGAATGATAAATGGTTCTTTTCAAGGTTTTAGAATATAGAATTACTTATTAAATTTGAAGATGATATTTTGGGTCATCACATAACATTAGCTATATTAAGATGTCTATGTATATATATATATAGTATAGTATAGTTGTGATGACCCAAAAGGTCATCGTATGCTTTAGAACTTGAATCTGCACTCTTAAGCCTTTAAAATCTCATTTTTACCCTCCTCGATTTGCGTGCACAGTCCGGGCAGGTTTTTGAAAAGCTTTTATGTTTAAAACTAATGAAACATAAGAATATTTGCCTTAAAAGTTGATTTTAGTTGACTTCGGTCAACATTTTTGGTAAACAGGCCCAAATTCGTGCTTTGACGGTCCCGTTAGGTCTGTATCGAATTATGGGACCTGGGCGTATACCCGAAATCGAATTCGGAGGTCCCTAGCTTGAGATATGAATTTTTGATGAAAAGTAAAAGTTTGAAAATTATTTGTTTTTAAGAATTGATTGATATTTTGCATTGTTAGTATCGGGGCCGTATTTTGGTTCCGGAGCCCGGTACAGGTTCGTTATGATATTCCGTAGCTTGAGTTATGTATTGGGGCAGGGGATTTTTTATTCTTCATGAATGTGAAGCGTTGGGGGCGGTACCCTTCGCGAACGCGATCTGTCTCACGCGAAAGCGATAGTTTAAGGGACCTGGGGGAGGGGGGGTCATGTTCTTCTACGCGAACGCGTCCGCTGGGTCGCGAACGCGAAGGCTTGGGGGGAGCTGCCTTACGTGAATGCATAGAAAGATGCGTGAACGCGAAGGCCTTAGGCCGCTATGCATCGCGATCGCGGCAGGTCTCTCGCGAACGCGATGAAGGCCTGTCCAGTGACTTAAAACAGACTCCAAACACGGGTGTAAGCCACTTCTTCAATAGTTTTCAAGAACGAAATGGGTATAGGCGATTTGCAAGAGTCATTTTCTTCCCCAAAGTGTTGGTAAGTGATTCTAAACCATTTTCTTTCAATTACCCATTACATTGTATGAATTATCAACCTAAAATCTAGAGTTTTCATGGTAGAATTAGGGGTTAGGGAAGAAACTAGGAATTTCGGAAATTTGAGAATTTATACCCCAATTTGAGGTTGGATTCCAAAACTAATTACATATTCGAGCTCGGGGGTGAATGGGTAAAAGGATTTTTTTCTGAACCTCGGGTTTTTACCAAGCGGGCCCGGGGTCGATTTTTTGACTTTTTGGAGGAAAATTTGGGAAATTTAATTTATGAAATATAATTTATTACTTTAGCAATATTTGATATTATTGAGTCATTTTTGAATAGATACGAGTGGTTTGGAAGTGAATTCCAAAGGAAAGGTTGTGATTGAAAATTAAGTGGCCTTCGGAGCGAGGTAAGTATCGTGTCTAACTTTGGCTTGAGGGAATAGGTATTATGTATTCATTTGCTACGTGTTTGCTTGTTAAATACGATGTATAGGTGAGGTGACGAGTATCTATGCGTCATTGTCGAGTCATAGCATGCGAGTGAAATTCTATTCTTGTCTATTTTATAGCCTTAAATTCTACTATCCATGCTTAGTGGGTTATTTGAAATGTTGGGTGACTTATATCTGGTTTCACTGACATTTGGTAACTTTCAAATATTGATTCAAGGTTGAGATTACATTGTGCTATTGATTATGGGTAAAATACTGGTTCCTTTGTGGTACTCATATCTATCAGTTGTTATTGATCCTGTGATTTGTGAGGAGGAGTGTAAAGCACGAAGGGTGATGTCGTGCATGCATTATCCATATTGTGAGGAAGAGTTTAAAGCACGAAGGGTGATGTCGTGCCATTCTATTTATTTATTTTGGTGAGGTTAAGAGTAAAATCACGAAGGGTGATGTCGTACCATTCTATTTATTTATTTGGTGAGGTTGAGAGTACAAGCACGAAGGGTAATACCGTGCCGTTCTATTTATGGGATCGGGTTGCATGCCGCAATATGTTGCATATTTATGGGATCGGGCTCCACGCCGCAGCATGTTTGATATCGGCCGAGGGCCTGATTGTGATGATGAGTGTGGATCGGGGCTGCCGGCCTGCAACATACTTTATTATTATAGCACGTGAGTTGTCCGTGCAGCACGTGAGTTGTCCGTGCAGCACGTGAGTTGTCCGTGCAGATTATAATGCTTGGGCTGTAGGGGCACCTCCAGAGTCTATACACACACTCAGTGAGCGTAGGTACCTACTGAGTGCGAGTGCCAAGTGCCAAGTGTTGAGCGAATGGGAGGCATGAGTGATTGTGAGGTATGCCCGAGTGGCAAGAGTGATTGTGAGGTTTGCCCGAGGGGCTGTATATGAGTGATGCCCGAGGGGCTGTTTATGATTTTATCATTGAGTTGCATCGCATTGGCATGCACATATGATATACAGGCATAGAAGGGTATTTACTCGTGTTGTACTGCATCACATCATTCATGATTTTTCATACATGTTTTACAGATGGGCATAGTGATGCATTTGTTTTACACGGGTTATCCGGAAAGAAAATAAAACATATTATTTATTATTGAAGAGATTCTTTTGGAGAAATTTATTGTTTTCAAACTATTCATATTATTGACAACTTCGGGAAACGATTTGGGTTTTCACTGATGTATTTGAAAGAAAGAACTACTATTTGTGAAATCATTATTTGGATGAGTATTTTATCCCTGAGTTACTTCTGGTATTATTTTCTTTATGTTGTTATGGATTGTTGTGGACTATTGGTTTTGGACCCGACCTTGGTGGAAGCTCATCACTACTTTCAACCTACGGCTAGGTTTGTTACTTACTCAGTACATGGGGTCAGTTGTACTGATACTACACTTCTGCACATTGTGTGCAGATGTTGGCTGTTGTTGTTGATGTGCTCGATGGTTGCGGGACTTGAAGATGTACCCGCGTTCTTGTTGTAGCTGCCTCTTGTTCAGGGTAGCCTTAGATTTTATAAAAGCTCTGTTTATGTACTATTCAAACAAACTATTTATTTATTTCATTTTCTCTTTTTATACTCTATTATTAGAAGCTCATGATTTGTACTACCAGTTCTTGGGGATTGTATATGAGTAAGACCTTTATTTACTTAGATCGCTTTAATAATTATTATTGGAATTGGACAGTTGGTAATTGGCTTACCTAACGGGTTGGGTTAGGTACCATCACGACTAGTTGGATTTTGGGTCGTGATAAGGTGGTATCAGAGCTCTAGGTTCATAGGTTCTACAAGTCATAAGCAAGTGTCTAGTAGAGTCTTGCGGATCGGTATGATGACGTCCATACTTATCTTCGAGAGGCTACAGGGCATTTAGGATATATACTTCCCATCTTTCTTTCCTTATCGTGCGAGATTGATTCAGCTTGAGACATAACTCTTTGAATTCCTTCCACGTATTCGTATACGCACATGAGCACTCGGTATCAGCTGTGCATCGCCGGCTTGTGATTTTATGAACGAGGTTCGAGGTGAGTATTTTGTGTTTTGGTGATGGGCCAAGTTGGAGGACTTGAGGCCATGGTTAGACCGTAGCTTGAGCTCGGTAGCTTCAGTTGTAACCTGTACAATTGGACTCATATGTCCGATAATGACCCTACAGTGGAATTTGTGGCTCGATGAGCAACGAAATGGCGGTATGATGGGTGTGATGTGACTGTGGGATGTGTTAAGACAATTTGAACATAACGAGAAATTGGGTGCTTGATTTTCGATTTGATGCGACGTACAGTCTCGAGTGTGAATGTTTTGTAAGATCTTTCACGTGTTTAAAATTGTGGGACAAATTAAACTCTCAGGTCTGGTTAACGAGTTTGGACTCAGAAAGATTTAGTGATTGCGTAGAAATTGTGGCTGCGAAAAGATATAACAAGGTGACAATTTGAGACTAGGGAGGTGGGTTATCTCCTGGAGAGTAATCTATGTAAGTGTGTTCCTTGTAATGTCAGTGGAGGGTTTCTTTTCTGCCAATGGGGCGTATGTGTGGAGAGTTGAATTTGAATCTGGTTGAGAAAGTTGACTTGAGTGTCAAGAGAAGGATTGAGAGCTTAGCGGATGATTCAGGGTATTTTTATGGTTGGCGTTGTATGAGCTTGAGAAGAATTTTTCGTTAAGCTGACGGAAGTATTAGGGCAGTAGTAGAGTATGGATATTGTGAGTTATGGAGTGATTAAATTTATGGCTTTGAGCCAAGTGGGGGAGCCTGCTGCAGATGGCTTAATTTCATGGTTATATATTAAAATTTAATTTTGGTCTGAGGCATACTTGTGGGTTAGCTATGACTTGCAGAAGTTGAGATCAAGGATGACTCGAATAAGGAAATTCCTGGTTAAGGATTATATTGCACGTATAAGTAAATGAAATTCGCGGGATGAGTGAGTTGTTATTGGTGAATGATGTAGTGCGCACGGAGTATGAATTTGATATGCGGTGTTAAAATAAAGTTACTTCTTTGAGTGTTATGGTTCTAATGGGGCACGTGTCTTTTGGCCCATTTGGGCGGTGCAATTAAATTTGAGCAAAGTGGGTGACTCCCGAGAAAATTCTAGTGGGTATGAGAATTATATATAGCAATTGAGAAAGTTTCCGGACTTGCATATGGTTAAAATCTGAGATTTTTGTTTGATGGTGCATGTACTTGCGGGAATTTTGTATGACTATGGATTCTACACTTTTATATAAGAAAGGTAAGAAGAACAATTTCAAATTCACATAAGGTATTCCCATAGTAAGGGTTACAGTTGTAGTAGTTTTGAAGGTGCTTAAGAAGAGTACAATTGCTTATGGGCCGTAGGGCATTGTGGTTCTATGCTAAGGTTTGTAGGGTGAGTTGTTGTTAAAGATCGTGGTATTTTAGCAAGGAGAAGTATCAATTTCAAGACAAATTCGGAAGGGACTTGGAGAAATAGGACAACCTGGTAGTAGGTTGGATCAGTATGGTAATGAATATGATCGGTTCTTTGAGTACTTATGATATGGGGGTTTTCTACAGGTGCTTTATGGAAATACACCTTGACTTGGTGACTTGCGTGGCTTGGTCGAGTTAGAGAAACTTAGTTTTAAGGGCTTGATTACGTGCAAATGGATTCCAAGGTATTCTTGATGGTCTCTACCGGTGTGGAGAACATGTTATGGTAAATTGTGATTTCCTCCTGGAAAGAAGCAAGAGAAAGGTTTCTAACTAAAATGTTATGTAATTTATTGGTAACTCAAAGTTGATAATAAGATTCTTGTGCTTTTCACATGATGGCAAGGTAGATCTTATATGTTGTACGAAAGCTAGATTTTCATGTACAAGTTGGCAGTACAGTTTTGAAGAGAAGGTAACGAATGTTGGACAACATGGACGGTTTCAAATAACTAGATGAATACTATTACAACTTGGTGTTGTATGAGAAAGGGGGCAGACTTCAGAAGGTGCATTGTATTTTTACTTATGGAGGTATAAATTAGCATTGTGGTACTCATGGTTGATAGACTGCTGATATTCAAATTTTGTCAATTGGCACGGAAGAACTTTTAAAGTATTTCTCGTGGGATGATCGTGTATGATAGAGGTGTTAGGCATTCGGGTGGTGGATATGGAATCAAATATGGTGATTTACATGTTCTATGAATTTGGAATTTGGGAGTTTCAGGAGCAGATTGTACATGGTTGCGGACTGTGAAGTCATGGCCAAAGCTAGTCAGATGATAGGATGTATTAAGAATTAGTCGCGGTGAATTTTCGGAGGGTTATTTATCTAGTGTGGGTGCCCAAAGTTCATTTGGGGGTCCATTGATAGGCCCAATTAAGATGTGTATTCTACACCGAGCCGGAATGGTTGGTTCCATACTGCTATTATTGAGGGATGTGTCATTCGGTTGATGTTGAAATTATTTGTGTTCTGAAATGATCTGTGAGTTACTCCTTTATGCTACGAGGAATTGTGATTCATTGGTTATGTGCACAGATGGTGCGGTTATATTTGAGCCTTATAGCGGAATTTGAGTGCGATGAGTAATTGGGTATTGCATGATCGATAGCGTAATGGTTATATCCTTTCAGGTTTTGTGTGGTATTTTTGTCATTTGCCTCTCCGTCGTTATTAATTTGGATCAGGGCAGCTCGGAGTATATAATATGAACCTCGTGTTAAAATCGGGTAATGGTTCTACGGTGTATGTTAAATTTTCAGCGTTTCGTTGTAGAGGTACTTGTTAATCTGGTGGGGCAGTTCTCTCATTTGAGTCATTTTCATGACTGAGTACATTTGAATTGTTGCATATTGGTGCACGAATGGCATGGGTTGTAGCTCTGAGTTATATTGGTGCGACATGTCCGTGGAATATTTTTGTTTAGTAATATAAGGTCATTGGACCTAGAATGGGTACTATCAGGTTCGATTACGGTATGTTCGTAAGTATAATATTGAAAGTCGACTCAGAAAGGGATTATGGTTCTGGTTGGGGCGAGAGGGCTCCGTGACTTGTTGATCTGGTAAGTGGTCATGAAATTTCCCGTGTTTCTTTTATTATCAACAATGTACGAAGGTTTTGGGATAAGGTTTGGTTCTATATGGGTTTAATATTAGTATGCGGCTGGTTTTGCAGTAGTCACTACGATCAGGAATGGTGCTACGAGCATGCGAGTTGTGTAAGATGTTAGGTGATTATGTTCGTGGTTACGGTGATAGTTATATCTTGATACTGCTTTTTCAAACTCATAAAGTGTGTAAATCTAAGATTCGTGTCTTGACAGAAATTCTAAAGGTTGGAAATTAAATTCCAAGGTTTATGGGCTAGAGTTAAATTAATGAATTTAGTTGGATTGTGTTGTCAAGCCTATATGGAATAGGGTGAGGTGGGTTCAACCCCGGGTACGTGTGTAGTAAGATGGAACGGTGATTTGATGGCTTAGAGACAACTCTTGGCACATTCGAGGACGAACGTACGTTTAAGTAGGGGAGAATGTAACGACCCGGCCGGTCATTTTGAGCATTACAACCTTGCCTCCCCCTTTACTGCTCAAATTGTACTTTGCTGTTGTTGTCTGAATTGCCGGGATAAATGGTTCGGGTCCGGTGAGATTTTGGAATGAATTGGAACACGTAGTTCCAAGGTTTAAAGCTTAAGTTAAATACTGACCGAATGTCGACTTATGTGTAAACGACCCCGGAATAGAGTTTTGATGATTCCAATAGCTCCGTATGGTGATTTTGGACTTAGGAACGTGTCCGGAAATTTATTTGGAGGTCCGTAGTAGAATTTGGCTTGAATTGTCGAAAGTTGAATTTTTGGGATGTTTGACCGGGGGGTTGCCTTTTTGATATCGGGGTCGGAATCCGATTATGGAAATTTGAATAGGTCCGTAATGTGAAATGTGACTTGTGTGCAAATTTTGAAGTCAATCGGACATGATTTTATAGGTTTCGGCGTCATTTTGTAGAAAAGAGAAGCTAGGTTGTGCATCGCGTTCGCGTATGGGGTATCGCGTTCGCGAAGGGAAACATAGTGGGCATGGGTTTTTGCCTTCGCGTTCGCGAAGAAGGGCTCCGTAAAGCATCGCGTTCGCGAACAGTGTCTCGCGTTCGCGAAGAGCAAATGTTGGGAAGCACATTTTATGTTTCGCGAACGCGAAGGACCTGTCGCGTTCGCGAGGAAGAGAGGTCTGGACAGAAAGTTTAAGTTCAGTCCCATTTTCCATTTTTAACGATTTTGGAGCTCGGATTGAGGCGATATTTGGGAGATATTCAGAGGAAACAATGGGGTAAGTGTTCTTAACTCAATATTGGTTAAATTACCCGAATCCATGGTTGTTTTTAACATTTAATTGGTGAATTAAGTTGGAAAAATTGTGAAAAGTCTCTTGGTTTAATTTGGAGATTTGAGGGTCGAGTCGATGTCGGATTTGAGTAAAATTTATATTGTTGGACTCGTGGTTGAATGGGCGTTAATATTTTGTAACTTTCGTTAGATTCCAAGATGTGGGCCCTATGGGTGATTTTTGGGGTGTAATTTCGGATTTTGTGGAAATATTAGTATTTTGATATGGAATTAATTCCTATAAAATTTGTGGGCTGAATAAAATTAATTGTGAGTAGATTCGAGCCATTTGGAAGTTAATACACGCAGAGTGGAATTTCTGGAGCACTTCTTAGATTGCTCGACATTAGATTTGGCTTGTTCGAGGTAAGTAACTCTTCTAATCTTGGAGTTGAGGGTATGAACCCTGAATATATATATATTGTGAATTGTTGGGAGGTGATGCACATGCTAGATGACGGGCGTGTGGGCGTGCACTATAGAAATTGTGACATAATTGTTTCTGTGGAATTTTATAGTTAAGTAATCTTGGCATTTTCCATGCGGTTTTATGTGTTAAAGGAATTGAGCTGAAAAGCATATTAAAAATCATGTTGAGGCTATGTGCTAGTATTATTGGGACCCACAGAGGTCATACTGCTGTGAATTATTATGTTAAATTGAAAATTCATACTCAGTCATATTCATTTCATTGCATATCATAACTCAGTTTTATGACTCTATTTTGATGCATATAAATGTTTTGGGTTGAATGCCCTGTTTTACTGAAATGCCCGAGTGGCTTGAGAGGTTTATGACTAAGTGAGGCCGAGGGCCTGATTTATGTTGCATATTTATGGGATCGGGTTGCATGCCGCAACATGTTGCATATTTATGGGATTGGGCTCCACGCCGCAGCATGTTTGATATCGACCGAGGGCCTGATTGTGATGATGAGTGTGGATCGGGGCTGCCGGCCTGCAGCATACTTTATTATTATAGCACGTGAGTTGTCCGTGCAGCACGTGAGTTGTCCGTGCAGCACGTGAGTTGTCCGTGCAGATTATACCTACTGAGTGCGAGTGCCAAGTGTTGGGTGACTGGGAGGCATGAGTGATTGTAAGGTATGCCCGAGTGGCAAGAGTGATTGTGAAGTATGCCCGAGTGGCATAAGTGACAGTGAGGTTTGCCCGAGGGGCTGTATATGAGTGATGTTCTGCCAGAGGGGCTGTTTATGATTTTATCATTGAGTTGCATCGCATTTGACATGCACACATGACATACAGGCATAGAGACGTATTTCCTCGTGTTGTACTACATCACATCATTCATGATTTTTCACACATTTTGACAGATGGGCATAGTGATGCATTTGTTTTTACACAGGTTATCCGGAAAGAAAATGAAACGTATTATTTATTATTGAAAATATTTTTTTGGAGAAATTTATTGTTTTCAAACTATTCATATTATTGGCAACTTCGGCAAACAATTTGGGTTTTCACTGATGTATTTGAAAGAAAGAACTACTATTTTTGAAATTATTATTTGGATGAGTATTTTATCCCTGAGTTACTTATGGTATTATTTGCTTTCTATTGTTATGGATTGTTGTGGACTATTGGTTTTGGACCCGACCTTGGTGGAAGCTCGTCACTACTTTCAACCTACGGCTAGGTTTGTTACTTACTCAGTACATGGGGTCGGTTGTACTGATACTACACTTCTGCACATTTTGTGCTGATGTTGACTGTTGTTGTTGTTGTGCTCGATGGTTGCGGGACTTAAAGATGTACCTGCGTTCCTGTTGTAGCTGCCTCTTGTTCAGGGTAGCCTTAAATTTTATAAAAGCTCTGTTTATGTATTATTCAAACAGACTATGTAGTTATTTCATTTTCACTTTGTATACTCTATTCTTAGAAACTCATGATTTATACTACTAGTTCTTGGGGATTGTATATGAGTAAGACCTTTATTTACTTAGATCCCTTTAATAATTATTATTGGAATTTGACAATTGGTAATTGGCTTACCTAACGGGTTGGGTTAGGTGTCATCACGACTAGTTGGATTTTGAGTCGTGACAATTAAATAGTCATGAAATAGAAATATTTATATCAACGTGATTCACAGAGTTAGAAACCATTAAATTCCTTCAAATGCAGCAATTCTAAATATATTAATTAAATTCCTTCAATTCAAATAAATTTCCAAATTTATCAATCTGTCTCATTTGCAGGAATAACATTAATTCTTAGCAAGCAAGAATAATAATTCAATAAATTCCAATGATTTTCGATTTATCAATTAGCTTCGCAATCTAAAATAAACCATTAAGGTATCGGGTAATTATTATTATTAAGCACAATTTTTGCCGAGGACGTATGGCCCGATCTAGAGTGTCGTGTACACTGTCGAGGGACGTGCGGCACGATCCATAGATGCATCTATCCTGTCGAGGCGTTCGGCCCGCTCCAAGAGAAAGGAGAACATTTTCTTATGTACCTCCGGAAAGAGAGTATATTTATTATAGGATAAATTCGGGAGGAAGAATAATTTCTTTTAACAATTAATTAATTTAAACAGAAAATCAAGCATATGAGATTTCCATCCTTTAATATATTTATCTAACAATTCACAATATATTCATATATATCAATTAATATTAATTAAACAAAGAATACAATTTACACAAGTAATTAATGCTTTGAGTCCTAAACTACCCGGACTTTAGCATTAATAGTAGCTACGCACGGACTCTTGTCACCTCGTGTGTACGTAGCCCCCGCAATTAGCAACAATTATTCAATTTAATCCCTATGGGGTAATTGCTCCGTGACAAGATTAGACAAGAGACTTACCTGGTCTCAAAGTCCACTTTTTGATTATCGCATCGCGTAAAATTCTTGATTCGATGCCGAAAAATCCAAAACTATCCAAAAGTTATATAAAATAATTAATATATGTTCAATAATTCGAAATTCATCCATTAAATAAATTACCCTATCCAAAATGGTAAAATTTCTAAAATTCACCCAGGGCCCACGTGCTCGGATTATGAAAATTTCCGAATGAAAACGTTACCCATAATCTCAAGAACTTAAATATATAATTTCTACCCAAATCCATAACTATTTTCATGGTTAAAATCTCATTTTTATAAAAATCTAGGTTTTTCATCTAAGCCTTTGATTTCTAAGATTTACTAGTTATAATCTATGTATTTAACTCAAGGGGTGTAGAATTAACTTACCTCCAAGTTGTTAGTTAAACTCATCTCAAAAGCTCTTAAATCGCCCGAAAATGGAGGAAAAATGGGTTCAAAATGTCTGAGCCCCGATTTTTAACCATTCTGCCCAACAATGATTTTCGCACCTGCGGAAGAGGTACCGCACCTGCGGCTTTTGCACCTGCGGAAAATCCCTGTAGTTGCGAGTTTGACTCGCCTAGGCCAAGGTCGCTTCTACGCATCCTTCTTCACACCTGTGCGCTCGCAGGTGTGCAAATGCTCCGCATCTGGGGTCGATTGCCCCCCTTCTCTTTACCGCTTCTGCGCACAAAAACTCGCATCTGCGAGGTTTCGCTCCTGCGAGCTACTGCTGCACCTACAAGTGTCGCACCTGCGGTTGGCCAAGCACAGTTGCGATTCTGATAGCAGCTGGGAGCTTCAGTTTTGGCTCCTAACTTTCAACTTGTCCGAGCCTCGTCCGGTTGACACTCGGGGCCCAAAACGACCCCGCCCGAATATACCAACAAGTTTAAAATCATAAAATGGACTCGCTCGAACTTACGAAACGTGTAAAACAACATCAAATCTATGAATCACACCTCAAACCAAATTGATTCAAACTTAAAATTTTCAAGTTNAAATCTAAGAATCATACCCTAAACCAAATTGATTCAAACTTAAGAATTTCAAGTTCTTCAATTTACTTCCAATGCGCCGAAATATACTTAAACTACTCGGAATGACACGAAATTTTGCGTGCAAGTCTTAAATCACTATACGAAACTATTCTCAAACTCGGAATTCCAAACGGACTTCAATTACTCAAAAACCTACCCCAAACCAAATTTAAATAATTTTAAACCTTCAAATAGTTAATATTTACTATTAAGCGTCAAAACGCTCCCAAATTATCCAAAACCCGATTCGGACATACGCCCAAGTCCAAAAATCATCATATGAACCTATTGGAACAGTCAAATCCTGATTCCGGGGTCGTTTTCTCAAAATATTGACTGAAGTCAAACTTGCCCTTTTAAGGTTAACTTAAGGAACCAAGTATTCCGATTTCAACCCAAACACATCCAAATCCCGAACCAACCATCCCCGCAAGTCATAAATCATTATAAACATATTCGGGGAGTTTTATTTAAGGGAACGGGGTTCTAAAAGTCGAAATGACCGGTTGGGTCGTTATATTCTGTCCCACTTAAATATACGTTCGTCCTCGAATGTGCTAAGGAGTGTTCCGGAGTTATCCAAAATTATTGTTTAACACCTCATGCACCTACCCGTGCTACCACCCCCAGTTGAGAACATTAACTCGAGCTNCAAGGGGTGTAGAATTAACTTACCTCCAAGTTGTTAGTTAAACTCATCTCAAAAGCTCTTAAATCGCCCGAAAATGGAGGAAAAATGGGTTCAAAATGTCTGAGCCCCGATTTTTAACCATTCTGCCCAACAATGATTTTCGCACCTGCGGAAGAGGTACCGCACCTGCGGCTTTTGCACCTGCGGAAAATCCCTGTAGTTGCGAGTTTGACTCGCCTAGGCCAAGGTCGCTTCTACGCATCCTTCTTCACACCTGTGCGCTCGCAGGTGTGCAAATGCTCCGCATCTGGGGTCGATTGCCCCCCTTCTCTTTACCGCTTCTGCGCACAAAAACTCGCATCTGCGAGGTTTCGCTCCTGCGAGCTACTGCTGCACCTACAAGTGTCGCACCTGCGGTTGGCCAAGCACAGTTGCGATTCTGATAGCAGCTGGGAGCTTCAGTTTTGGCTCCTAACTTTCAACTTGTCCGAGCCTCGTCCGGTTGACACTCGGGGCCCAAAACGACCCCGCCCGAATATACCAACAAGTTTAAAATCATAAAATGGACTCGCTCGAACTTACGAAACGTGTAAAACAACATCAAATCTATGAATCACACCTCAAACCAAATTGATTCAAACTTAAAATTTTCAAGTTCTTCAATTTACTTCCAATGCGCCGAAATATACTTAAACTACTCGGAATGACACGAAATTTTGCGTGCAAGTCTTAAATCACTATACGAAACTATTCTCAAACTCGGAATTCCAAACGGACTTCAATTACTCAAAAACCTACCCCAAACCAAATTTAAATAATTTTAAACCTTCAAATAGTTAATATTTACTATTAAGCGTCAAAACGCTCCCAAATTATCCAAAACCCGATTCGGACATACGCCCAAGTCCAAAAATCATCATATGAACCTATTGGAACAGTCAAATCCTGATTCCGGGGTCGTTTTCTCAAAATATTGACTGAAGTCAAACTTGCCCTTTTAAGGTTAACTTAAGGAACCAAGTATTCCGATTTCAACCCAAACACATCCAAATCCCGAACCAACCATCCCCGCAAGTCATAAATCATTATAAACATATTCGGGGAGTTTTATTTAAGGGAACGGGGTTCTAAAAGTCGAAATGACCGGTTGGGTCGTTATATTCTGTCCCACTTAAATATACGTTCGTCCTCGAATGTGCTAAGGAGTGTTCCGGAGTTATCCAAAATTATTGTTTAACACCTCATGCACCTACCCGTGCTACCACCCCCAGTTGAGAACATTAACTCGAGCTAATCTAAAAATTCTCCCCTTTATTTAGGCAAATAAGCCTTAGAGCCCAATTCTAACATCCAGAATTCTCCACCATGCCTGTTTCCAACCTATGAATGTCGTATCAATCACTACACGAAGCAATAGCCAAAATTCCACGAATCTAATGTTCACAACACACCTCATGATACCTATAATTCCTGTTCCAACTCTTGAACTGCTTCCACGATGGAAGAAATGTGTAGAAATTCATAACCAACTGCTGAGCCAACAGATTATTGAGTTTCTCCTTCTGACAAGAACCATTGCCTCATTATGGACCAAATAATGGTATTTGCTCTTTATTATACTCCATATAATCCGATCATACTGATCCCGGATCCAATAACCTCGTCTCACTTAGTATAAGTTGCTCAGGCAATAAGCCACCTCAGACATGACAAAAAGTCTCATATGATGCCACAATGATCTAATAAGCTACGGACTCCATTGCGATACATAAGAAAAATAGACTATGGAAAGGATTACCCAACCTACGTGACTAATTAAACAACTGAAAAGGTGTCATGAACCTTCCTCAGAAAATGGGACACAAAACACACAAAATAGAATAGAGGGAACTATACTCAACATCACACTGTTGCGGCATGCAACCCGATCCGCACAAAAAGAATCTATATAAAAAAACTACTTACCGAGCTAGAATGATCATTACATACAAAATATCCGAACATCGGACACAAGCACGCTAAGTGCATAATACTATCCTTGGAAGGACCGACGGCACCATACGCTACAAAACTCAAGCACAACTAAGGTGCGATATTTGATCTGAATCTCGAGAGCCATCCTGCTAACATAACACCATCGCTATGCGGAACCTCAACACATAAGAAATTTATCAAACCATTTCGCAACTCACACGGCAAAATATAGTATTACATGAAATAATCGATGATGAAACGGCATCCAACGTCTGAATACTCCTCCATAGGGAGCTTTTATGCTAACATTAACAAATCCGTCCTGATATAGAGCCCGTATTCATATTTAAATCCATCCACAAACCTCAAGCCGATTCTGATCGCACCGTACTAGGCTAATAACCTTTCAAGGATCCATAATAACCCTTTTTTCTATAACACAAGAATAGCCATCATAATCAGAACGAACTTCCACAGTCCACAACCAAATGAACCAAGCGCCCTCCAGGCATAAATTGTCGAATCAGCGATATTACAACAATCTTCACTCAATCAAATGACTACATGTCACTCTTACAAAATCTTTCCGTGAGACACGCTCCCATGACCTTCCGCACCAGGTAACAAGTCTGCACATCCATGCTACCGGTTACACTAATGCTGTAAATCACATCAAGAATCCACAAATCAATACACAAGGTCTCTTACACCTAACATCGACCTTAGATGATGCCAAAACAATACCATCTTAATTTAAAAATCTAAATCCCTTTCGTGCTCATCCGAGCTCAAGACATCCTTGTCAACACCGAACCAAAATATTAAATCCTCAACTTTCGAATCCCATGCTACTTAGTGCACTTGACCACGCTAATGAGCAGGAGTACAAGAATTCCATCATAACTCCCGAACCACTAATAGGGTAAAGACTTCATCATATAGAAACCTTCTTCTTAACTCATTGCAAGAGAACCATTGCAACACGTGACTAAATTCCAATATCCATAGAAAATACCGGCCTCAAGTAGTGGTTTAAACCACCATAAATCTTCTGGGATCCCTCTACACATAACATGTCAGAATACTTGAATTACTCCAAATAAAATCAATTACGGCGGCCGTCAAGCCTCGTACGTACCGCCACAAATCACATGCATAATTCAATGCGCTGAAGGAACTGATCATTGCCACCATCATGCCGATTCAACCATTGTTAGCCGATCCGTCTTTTCTCAATTTACTCTCAAATTTCCTTAGAAATAATAAATGCTCCATTCATTACATCATGAACTTAAATCTGCACTCATCCCAAGTGACCTTATTTCACGAGACCAAGCTATTTCAAAACCCACTAATTATCTCATATCCCTTCTTGTGCGCATTGTTTACATCTTCAACTGGTACACCCATTTTGATACGTCTTTTATGAATCCGAAGTTATTTTATTCCATTTCTCTAATGCTACACCACAACCTGAAGATAACTCAGAGTACTCTAAGCCCCATTTCATAATCTGCTGCAAAAGCTTGATACTCAACCATACTATAGACTCGAGATCCTTAGACACCACACTTTAAATTTTTGAATCCACTAGAACCGTTATTGAGAGTCACTTGCTCTGACTTGTTCCCAAACATGATCAATTCCAAGGCCCTGCTAGCACATGGACACTTTATCAAGGAAACATCCGACTATTTCACTTTCCTGTGCATTATATCTACACGAAGCATAAACTATGAGTCTTCCAAAAACCTAAATATGAATTGATAAGGCCAAATATGGCACACATTCCCCAAATACTTTGCTTAAATTACCACTGATGTTTTCTTTCCTTAGTCGTAATAACCCACCAATACATTGATAACTAGAAACCGCACAAGTTGACACTACGCAATCCAATCATAGACAGTGGGTCTCTCCCACTTAACTTTAAGCTACAAATTACAAACTTTTTGAATCCACCGAGATACTTTCTTCATCGTTGACATGATCCTGCACACACAACTCGCCACATTTTCTCGAAATCCTTCAATTATCCTTTAATAAACACTTTGAACCACTAGCCACATTTAAATATTAAATTTCTTACCGGGTAGCCAGTAAAATTCTTCATAGAAGCTTCGTCAACACCACGCGACCGCTAACCTGCTTACAGGAGATAACCCACCTGTGGAAATTACATGTTGACATATTCCAATGTCGCTGCATTGGGTGCAATTACTACGAAATCAGTAGATCATCCTGAGTTCGAGCTCATTCACCAGCTGCACCAGTCCGTTCACTCCTCATGGACGTCAACTAGAGGTGCGACAATATATTCCAATACAAAGTCATGTTGTATCCTTCATCTTATCAAGCAACTCCCTCCTGTTGTATCCGATCTTCCTCAATATAGCAGCTAATATTACAACTTAAGTCTGTAAACCTAGTCACTGTCCATTTTACATCCCAAATCACTCCAAACGTTCCTCAAGACGTGTAATCATCCTACCACGTAACCCATGTGCCACCTTGCCACTCTCCCACTTTGGTCAACCATATCCTTTAAGCAACTACTCTGCTTCTGTTTTCTTAAACTTGGCCTTTTCGGTACCTAACCACCGCAAGGCACCTTCCACATGTCCTTTCTCATCCTTCGCTGCCCAGTTATTGCCTTATTAAAAATTCATCTCTATAGCACTTGAACCAATAGATCGTTACCAGCTTTAAACCTTTGTGACGATCATCCTTCTCGAGACATCAATACTAGAAATGCTGCTTCGATCCTGAATCAATGTACACCGCAATCTCTAATGACTGCTTCCCTTATACCAATTCCTAACACCCCCGTCGTGAAGGCGAGTTGAAGAAACCCATAACACTTGCAAACCTTAACGCATTTTACAAGGCGATGACACCACATCAAAATTGAGAACTCTACCACACTCAAAAATATTAAGCTTCGTTACTCTATCAACCCGAAACCTGAACATTCATAGTCCGATTGCCGTTTCTCCACTGGAATTAAAATATGGAACCTCTAAATCATGTACTGAGAAAAACTTCTTTCAAGTCGTTTACTACCCTGACACATAGACATGCATTCTACCATTACATAAACACTGTGCGATAACAACGCACGAATCGTCGTAACAATCAATGCCAAATTTCAAAACCTTAGGTAGTACTGATACTTAACTTGAAACGATAGAGCGTCCTTCCGCAAGGTGACGACAATAGCCCAAGTAATTACACAGGGAGAAGCATCCTGCACTACATCTGTAGTACCATTAAAAGTTTGCTCGATCCTCAATGTATAACAAGTGCTTCACGTTGCATAAGATTGAATATGAAAGATATGTAGGCATAAGCCTCAAGGAATCGAATCGCACGATGAGGAATCAAGAAGGGAAGTATTCCTAATAGCCCTGTAGCCTCTCGAAGATAAGCACAGACGTCTCTGTACCGATCCGCTAGACTTGCTCATGACTCGTGAGACCTAAGTGAACCTAGTGCTCTGATACCACGTTGTCACGCCCTAAAATCCATTAAGGTCGTGATGGCGTCGGACACAGGTAAGCCAACAATACAAACTTCACTTAATTACCCATTTTAGTATTTTTGAAATCAAAATTTCTTCAAAGAAATAATAAAGATAAACTCATAGAGTAAATGATACATATTTTTGGCAACTAAATTTCTAAACAATTCACAACCATTCCCTAAACCCGATGTCACAAGTGCATGAGCATTTACTAGGGAATTAAAATAAAATATAGCATCTATCTAGAATACAAATTAGACAGGAAAATATAATAACTCTGAAGGAGACTCTGTTAAGCTGCAGATCGTAATATAGAATGCAACTCACCTATGGCCCCACAATTATTAACCACACCTCTGCGCCCACAAGGCCTCTATACATATATGTACCTGCACAATAAAATGTGCAGCAAGTGCAGTATGAGTACGAAAATAACGTGTACCCAGTAAGTATCAAGCCTAATCTCGAAGTGGTAGAGACGAGATGGCCGGCTTTGACACTCACTATGGGTCAATAATATTAAATAGTCATGAAATAGAAATATTTATATCAACGTGATTCACAGAGTTAACAGTAATTTTATTGACCATTATAAATAATTAAATTCCTTCAAATGCAGCAATTCTCAATATATTAATTAAATTCCTTCAATTCAAATAAATTTCCAAATTTATCAATTAGTCTCATTTACAGGAATAACATTAATTCTTAACAAGCAGGAATAATAAATCAATAAATTCCAATGATTTTCAATTTATCAATTAGCTTCGCAGGCTAAAATAAACCATTAAGGTATCGTGTAATTATTATTATTAAGCACAATTTCTGCCGAGGACGTACGGCCTGATCCAGAGTGTCGTGTACACTGCCGAGGGACGTGCGGCATGATCCATAGATGCATTTATCCTGCCGAGGCGTTCGGCCCGCTCCACAAGAAAGGAGGACATTTTCTTATGTACCTCCGAAAAGAGAGTATATTTATTATAGGATAAATTCGGGAGGAAGAACAATTTCTTTTAACAATTAATTAATTTAAACAAAAAATCAAGAATATGAGATTTCCATCCTTTAATATCTTTATCTAACAATTCACAATATATTCATATATATCAATTGATATTAATTAAACAAAAAATATAATTTACACAAGTACTTCATGCTTTGAGTCCTAAACTACCAGGACTTTAGTATTAATAGTAGCTACGCACGGACTCTCGTCACCTCGTGCGTACGTAGCCCCCGCAATTAGCAACTATTATTCAATTTAATATCTATAGGGTAAGTTTCCGCTCACAAGATTAAACAAGAGACTTACCTCGTCTCAAAGTCCACTTTCCGATTATCGCATCGCGTAAAATTCTAAATTCGATGCCGAAAAATCCAAAACTATACAAAAGTTATATAAAATAATTAATATATGTTTAATAATTCGGAATTCATCCATTAAATAAATTACCCTATCCAAAATGGTAAAATTTCTAAAATTCACCTCGGGCCCACGTGCTCGAATTCTGGAAATTTCAGGATAAAAATATTACCCATAATCCCAAGAACTTAAATATATAATTTCTACCCTATTCCATAACTATTTTCGTGGTTAAAATCTTATTTTTATAAAAATTTAGGTTTTTCATCTAAGCCTTTGAATTCTAAGATTTACTAGTTATAATCTACTTATAATCTATGTATTTAACTCAAGGGGTGTAAAATAAACTTACCTCCAAGTTGTTAGTTGAACTCCCATCTCAAAAGCTCTAAAATCGCCCGAAAATGGAGAAACAATGGGCTCAAAATGTCTGAGCCCCGATTTTTAACCATTCTGCCCAACAGTGATTTTCGCACCTGCGGAAGAGGTACCGCACCTGCGAAAAATCCTCGCAGGTGCGAGTTTCACTCGCCTGGGCCAACGTCACTTCTGCACACCCTTCTTTGCACCTGTGCGTTTGCAGGTGCGCAAATGCTCTGCATCTGTGGTCGATTGCCCCCTTTCTCTTTTCCGCTTCTGCGCACAAAAACTCACATCTGCGAGGTTTGCTCCTGCGAGTTACTGCAGCACCTGCAAGTGTCACTCCTGCGGTTGGTCAAGCGCAGGTGCGATTCTGACAGTAGCTGGGAGCTTCAGTTTTGGCTCCCAACTTCAAACTTGGTCCGAGCCTCGTCCGGTTGACACTCGAGGCCCTCGGGACCCCGCCCGAACATACCAAAAAGCTTGAAATCATAAAATGGACTCGCTCGAACTCACGAAACGTGTAAAACAACATCAAATCTATGAATCACACCTCAAACCAAATTGATTCACACTTAAAATTTTCAAGCTCTTCAATTTACTTCCAATGCGCCGAAATATAATTAAACTATTAGGAATGACACAAAATTTTGCTTGCAAGTCTTAAATCGCTATACAGAACTATTCCCAAATTCAGAATTCCAAACGGACTTCAATTACTCCAAAACCTACCCCAAACCAAATTTAAAGAATTTTAAACCTTCAAATAGTTGATTTTTACTATTAAGCATCAAAACGTTCCCGGGTTATCCAAAATCCAATTTGGACATACGCCCAAGTCCAATCATCATACAAACTTATTGGAACCGTCAAATCACGATTCGTGGGCCGTTTTCTCAAAATGTTGACCGAATTCAAACTTGCCCTTTTAAGGTTAACTTAAGGAACCAAGTGTTCCGATTTCAACCCAAACACATCCAAATCCCGAACCAACCATCCTTGCAAGTCATAAATCATTAAAAACACATTCGGGGAGTTTTATTTAAGGGAACGGGGTTCTAAAAGTCGAAACGACCGGTTGGGTCGTTACAATATGAGCATCTAGTAGATTATACAAAACCTCAAATACTGCCTGAAACAAAAATAGACAGAATGCAAAATACAAGGAGAGACACTAGTAGCTGTAGAACGGCTCAGAAAAGCAGCTCACCACTATGCCCCTGGATAACGTGGGTGTAAGACGATAGGTCCCCCACTAGTACTTGCCTCAGGTCCTGCACAAAAAGTGCAGCAAGTGTAGTATGCGTACGTAAACAACGTGTACCCAGTAAGTATCAAGCCTAATCTCGAAGTGGTAGACACGAGATGGCCGACTTTGACACTCACTATGGGTCAATAATAATAATTGAAATACAACTAGAATATTTAAATCAATATGATTCACAGAATTTACAGTAATTTATTTAACCAGCGGGAATAATCAAATTCCTTCAAATGCAATAATTATCATTATATTAATTAAATTCCATCAATTCAAATAATTTCCGATTTATCAAGCATTAACTCTCATATCATGGCACGGCATCACCCTTCGTGCATTAACACTCACAATATGGCACGACATCACCCTTCATGCATTAACACTCACAGTATGGCACGGCATCACCCTTCATGCATTAACACTCACAATATGGCATAGCATCACCCTTCATGCATTAACACTCACAATATGGCGCGGCATCACCCTTCGTGCATTAGCACTCTCCCTTATCATAATGCAATGCATAAATATCAACAGGGAGATAGAATAGCAAGTACAAACCTTGCCTCAACATTTGGTTCCATAACATCAATCTCAACTTTGAAATAAAAACTCAATCATCATCAGAAGATCCGTAAACATGATAAGAACGATAAATTGAACAAAACTAGTATAACACATCGCAATTAGGCATAGGAATGCGACAATATAAGAAAAACTGAGAAACATGGAAAACAGGTAAATTGGCGGTGCATAAATACTCGTCACCTCACATATACATCGCTCACATGTATTTCACTTATCAAGTAATCTAAGGTTCCTAATTCCCTTAAGTCAGGGTTAGACACAACACTTACCTCGCTCCGAAGGCCACTTAATTCTCAATCACAGCTTTTCCTTTGGAATTCGCCTCCAAACCACTCGCATCTATTAAAAATGACTCAATAATATCAAATATTGCTAAAGGAATCAATTATATTGCATAAATTAATTTTTTCTCCAAAAAGTCAAAAATCGACCTCGGGCCCTCTTGGTCAAAACCCGAGGTTCGGACCAAAATTCATTTACCCATTTACCCCCGAGCCCTAATATATAATTGGTTTTGGAATCCGACCTCAGTCTAAATCCCCAAATTTCCAAAATCCCTAGTTTCTACCCAAAACCCCTAATTCTACTATCAAAACCTTAGATTTTAGGTCGAAATCTTATAAAATGTAGTGAAAGATTGAAAGAAACCAGTTTAGAATCACTTACCTATGATTTGGGGAAGAGATGGGCTTTGGAAAATCGCCTCTTATGTTTTAGGTCTTGAAAATTTGGGAAATGAATGAAAATTCCCATCCAAAAGTCATTTTATTCAGCTGCAGACGTCGCATTTGCGACCTGAGCTTCGCAAATGCGAAACTCGCAATTGCGAAGCCTTCACAATCTTGCTGCCCTTAGCAAATGCGAGGAAAGTGTCGCAATTAAGATCACTGACCTCGCAAATGCGGACGAAAGGTCGCATTTGCGATCCATACCCCTCCCAGACTCCCTTCGCAAATGCGAAGAAAAGTTCGCAATTGCGAACACAAGCTGGCCCAGCTTCTCTTCGCATTTACGATGAGAAGTTTGCAAATGCGACCTCAACAGTGATCGCAAATGACAACCCTGACCTCGCATTTGCAAGGTCTGAGGCCTGCAACACAGCTGAAGCACACCATCTATTTTTCTAAGTCCAAATCACTTCGTAGCCTATCCAAAACTCACCCGAGCCCTCGGGGCTCCAAACCAAACATGCACACAAGTCTACAAATATCATACAAACTTGCTCACGTGATCAAATCGCCAAAATAACACTTAGAACTATGAATTTAGTACCAAATCAAATGAAATTCTCAAGAACACTTTAAAATTTCCATTTTCTCAATTGGACGTCCGAATCACGTCAAATCAACTCCGTTTCTCACCAAATTTCATAGACAAGTCTTAAATATCATAATGAATCTGTACCGGACTCCGAAACAAAGATACGGACCTGATACTAACAATGCCAAATATCAATAAATTCTTACAAATAAATAATTTCTAGACTTTAATTTTCATCGAAAATTCATAACTCAAGCTAGGGACCTCCGAATTCAATTCTGGGCATATGCCCAGGTCCCATAATTCGATACGGACCTACCTGGACCGTCAAAACACGGATCCGGGCCCGTTTACCAAAACTATTGACCGAAGTCAACTAAAATCAACTTTTAATGCAAAAATTCTTATTTTCAATAGTTTTCAGCATAAAAGCTTTCCAGGAAACCTGCCCGGACTGGGCACATAAATCGAGGAGGGTAAAAATGAGATTTTTAAGGCTTAAGAGCGCAGATTTGAGTTCTAAAACATAAGATGACCATTTGGGTCATCACAATTTTCACCTCTAAAACAACCGTTCGTCCTCGAACAGACATAGAAAAGAACCTGGGCTGGTGAAAAGGTGGGGATATCTACTCCGCATATCAGATTTGGACTCCCAAGTAGATGCCTCAATAGGCTGACCTCTCCACTGCACTCGAACTGAAGGGCAACTCTTTTATCTCAACTGGCGAACCTGCCGGGCTAGAATAGCCATCGGCTCCTCCTCGTAAGTCAAATCCTTGTCCAATTGGACAGAGCTTAAATCTAACATGTGGGACGGGTCACCATGATATTTCCGAAGCATAGACACATGGAACATTGGATGAACCGCTGATAAACTAGGTGGTAATGCAAGCCTGTAGGCTACTTCACCCACCCTTTCAAGAATTTCAAAGGGTACGATATTCCTATGGCTCAACTTGCCCTTCTTTCCGAACCTCATTACACCTTTCATAGGTGAAACCCAGAGCAATATTCTTTCTCCAACCATGAATGCAATATCACGAACTTTACGATCGACATAACTCTTTTCCTAGACTGAGTTATGCTAAGTCGATCCTGAATAATCTTGACCTTATCCAAGGCATCATGTACCAAATAGGTACCCAACAACCGAACCTCTCCCAGTTCAAACCAACCAACTGGCGATCAATATCGCCTTCCGTATAATGCCTCATATAGAGCCATCTAAATGCTCGACTGGTAGCTATTATTATAAGCAAACTCCACAAGTGGCAAGAAATGATCCCAAGAACCTCCAAAGTCTATAACACAAGCGCAGAGCATATCTTCAAATATTTGAATAGTGCGCTTTGACTGTCCATCTATTTATGGATGAAATGATGTACTCAACTCCACCCGCATCCCTAACTCATGATGTACGGCCCTCTAGAAATGTGAGGTAAACTGCTTACCTCGGTTAGATATAATGGACATGGGCACACCGTGAAGACGGACGATCTCACGAATATAAATCTCTGCTAACCGCTCCAAGGAATAGGTAACTGCCATAAGAATGAAGTGCGCTAAGTTAGTCAGCCTATCCACAATAAATCATACGGCGTCGAACTTCCTTTGAGTCTGTGGGAGTCCAACAACAAAGTCCATAGTGATACGCTCCCACTTCAACTCAGGAATATCCATCTGCTGAAGCAAACCACCGGGTCGCTGATGCTCATATTTTACCTGCTGACAATTTAGGCACCGAGCTACGTAAGCAACTATATCTTTCTTTATCCTCCTCCACCAATAATGTTGCTGCAGGTCCTGGTACATCTTGGCTGCGCCCGGGTGAATAGAATACCGAGAACTGTGAGCCTCCTCAAGTATCAACTCACGAAGCCCATCCACATTAGGCACACAAATACGAACCTGCATCCTCAAAAATCTGTCATCCCCAACAGTAACCTGCTTGGCACCACCGTGCCGCACTATGTCTCTAAGGACAAGTAAATGAGGATCGTCATCCTGCCGATCTATGATACGCTCAAACAAGGAAGATCGAGCAATTGTACACGCTAGAACATGGTTGGGCTCAGAAACATCTAACCTCAGGAACTGATTGTCCAAGGCCTGAACATCCAATGCAAGCGGTCTCTCACCACCTGGAATATATGCAAGGCTACCCATACTGACTGACTTTCTACTCAAAGCATCGGCCACCACATTGGCCTTCTCGGGATGATACAATATGGTGATATCATAGTCTTTCAATAGCTCCAGCCATTTCTGCTGTCTCAAATTGATTTCCTTCTGCTTGAACAAATACTGCAAGCTCCGATGATCAATGAATACCTCACATGGCATGCCATAAATATAGTGCCTCCAAATCTTCAGCACGTGAACAATGGCTGCCAGCTCTAGATCATGAACAGGGTAATTCTTCTCGTGAACCTTCAACTGCCGTGATGCATATGCAATTACCTTGTCATCTTACATTAATACTATACCAAGACCAATACGAGATGCGTCATAATATACTGTATAAGATCCTGAACCTATGGGTAGCACCAATACCGGCGCCGTGGTCAAAGCTGTCTTGAGCTTCTGAAAGCTCGCTTCACACTCGTCTGACCACCTTAATGGGGCACCCTTCTGGGTCAATCTGGTCAACGGGCTTGCTATAGATAGAAACCCCTCCACAAATCAATGGTAATAGCCTGCCAAACCCAGGAAACTACGAATCTCTATAGCTGATGTGGGTCTAGGCCAGTTCTGAACTGCCTCAATCTTCTTAGGATCCACCTGAATACCTTCTACTGATACAACGTGCCCCAAGAAAGCAACTGAACTCAACCAAAACTCGCATTTTGAGAACTTAGCATATAACTGGCTGTCTTTTAGAGTCTGAAGAACAATCCGAAGGTGCTGCTCATACTCCTCTCGACTGTGGGAGTAGATTAAGATATCATCAATAAACACAACCACAAAGGAATCCAAGTAGGGTTTGAATACCCGGTTCATCAAACCCATGAATGCTGCTGGGGCAGTTGTCAGCCCAAATGACATCACTAGGAACTCATAATGCCCATACGGAGTCCGAAAAGCCGTCTTAGGAATATCGGATGCCCTAATCCTCAACTGATGGTAGCCAGATCTCAAATCAATCTTTGAAAACACCTTGGCACCCTGAAGCTGATTAAATAAATCATCAATCCTCGGTAATGGATATTTGCTCTTGATGGTGACTTTGTTCAACTGCCGATAATCTATACACATCCTCATTGATCCATCTTTCTTCTTCACAAACAACACAGGTGCACCCCAGGGCGAGACACTAGATCTAATGAAGCCCTTATCAAGCAAATCTTGCAACTGCTCCTTCAATTCTTTCAACTCTGGCGGGGCCATGTGATATGGCAGAATGGAAATAAGCTGAGTGCCCGGAGCCAGATCAATACAGAAATCAATATCCCTATCGGGTGGCATCCTCGGCAGGTCTGCAGGAAACACCTCTGGAACCTCACGAACAACCAGCACCGAATCTATGGAAGGAACCTCCGCACTCGCAGACATAAGACAAATAAGCTAGGTACCCTTTCTCGACCATATGCCGAGCCTTCACATAAGAGATAACCCTGCTGGCAGAATGGCCAAGATTCCCTCTCTACTCTAATCGAGGCAACCCCTGTAAGGCTAAGGTCACCGTCTTGGTGTGACAATTTAATATAGCATGATAAGGTGACGACCAATCCATTCACAGTATGACATCAAAATCAACCATGTTAAGAAGTAAAAGATCTACACAAGTCTCAAGACTCCCAATGGAGACCACACACGAATGATAAACACGATCTACAACAATAGCATCTCCCACTGGTGTGGACACATACACAGGAGCACTCAAAGAATCACGGGGCACAACCAAAAAGGAAGCAAAATAGGATGACACATAGGAGTAAGTAGATCCCGGATCAAACAGAATTGAAGCATCTCTACTGCAAATTGAAACAGTACCTGTGATAACAGCTTCAGATGACTCAGCCTCAGGCCTAGCTGGGAAAGCATAACACCGGGGCTGGGCCCCACCACCCTTAACTACATCCTTGGGACGACCTCTAACTGGCTAGTCTCCACCTCTAACGGCCTGACCTCCACCTCTAAATATTTGGCCCCTACCTTTGGCTGCCTGAACCCTGCCTCTGACTGGCTGAGCAGGTGGTGTAGCAACTGGTGCTGGAACCATGGCACGAGAACTTTGATGTTGTAAGTTGCCCGTTGTTCGAGGGCAAAATCTAGCAATGTATCTCGGATCACCACAAGTATAACATAACATCGGTTGCGGTGACTGCTGACCCTGAAACTGACCATGTCGACCCGAATAACCACCTTGATAACTCTGAAGTGGAGGTGCACTAATAAGAGCTGGTGGTGCACTGTAGGCTAGTTGGTCGGAATAATGCATCTGAGGGCCACGACCACCTGAGGCATCGTGGGATGCCTGATGCGCTGAATGAAATGGCCTGGGAGGATGACCTCTACCAAAAGTACTCCTGCCTCTAGATGAGGCACCGCTGAACTCACCGGAATGACGAGGTCTCTTGTCAGACCCCTGACCTCCCTGAATAAGAACCATCTCGACTCGTCTGGCAACATTAGTAGCCTCCTGAAAAAGAAATCTCACTCCCAGTCTCCTTAGCCATCTACAATCTGATAGGCTGAGCAATTCCATCAATAAACCTCGTCACCCTCTCTCTCTCGGTGGGAAGTAGAAGAATGGCATGACGGGCCAAATCCACAAAACGGGTCTCATACTAATTAACAGTCATACTACCCTGCTGGAGACGCTCAAACTGACAGGGACGCTCCTCTCTCAATGTGATAGGCAGAAACTTCTCTATGAAGAGCTGAGAGAACCGGTCCCAAGTAAGAGCAGGCGACCCAGCTGGTCTGGTCAACACGTAATCTCTCCACCATTTCTTGGCGGAACCA
>AWOL01S0018929.1:0-12184 GCA_000715115.1 Nicotiana otophora | reverse complement strand
TTATTATAGGTGTGTTGTCGACCACATCTATAATTAGGATGCTACATGGGCATTTAGGAATAAGACCCTTCTTTGATATTCTGAATCATGCGATGAAACTGGTTGTGAAATTGTTCTTTCTCTAACTCATACTTTAGGTTGCGAGTTAAGTTTAAATGCTCTTTTGGTTTATTCCAAGTAATGTTGTCATGTGACATGACGAATTGGTAAAGGTCTTAATATTAAACAGATGGCACATGTATCATGTTGAATGAATGGTATGGCCATATGAGACAAGTATATATTACCATGAGCATACTTTATATGAGAAGAGTGCTAGAAGTGATTNCACCTCCAAAGAGGCATTGACGTGATAAATGAGACCTAAGCTTAACTAGTACATGTGAATAGTGTGGGAACCATGTGTATGATTCTAAGATGTAAATTTGTTACATAGGCACGTGATATATGAAAGGCATGGCCTGGAGAGTAATGATAAATGTGTAGGTCTCGCACGGGAGACAAGAAATTGTGAAAAGCAAGTCAATTGAACTCACAATGAGAAGACCCTAGCACTATGAATATTATAAAAATCCCAGGAATGTGCGAAGTGGTGTTACACTCCAAAAAGGATATTGACACAAGGGATTTAGATCCCAGGCCTGTGTGGCTGAATAAGAGTAAAGAACTTATGAGGTTAATACCATGGGGACCTAAATCTCCCTAATAGTCAATCATATACAAGAGGACTAGAGGTGTGAAACATGTGTCCGTCAAATTGCTAAATTCAAGACTGATGTCGAAATGTGAAACATTCACCCCAAGTGGGGAGGGGAGGACCATGTTGAGGGTACTTATGTGCAATAAAACGAGAGTAGAGCCATGTAGCTATGATGTTTGGATATTTTGTTGAAGACATGTGTAGTTTAGAAAAGTGGTAAGGGATAACGTGATTCTCTGAAAGGAAATGCAAAAGATAAACCACTAGTACAAAAATAATATGGAAGGTTAAGAAATGTAAATTCTTCGTATGTGGCAATATATATGACAAGGTTAACGATTCTAGAAACTAAGAGTAAGGTTTTCAAAAGGGTTTTATACTTGTTAGAGAGTCAGGGACAATGGAACCCAAGGAAGTAATATAAATCAAATGAGAAAGGCTTGCGAGTTCATAAAATGAGTTAATCAAGGATTTGCGATTTAGCTAAAGTTCCAAGGCTTTAAGAAACACAGAACGAGTGGGAGAGATAAATGTGATGTTATAAAAACCCAAGAGTGCATCTGGGTTTGATGGGGAGTCTCTTTAAAATCTTACAAGCAAGGAAGTGTTAAGTGATACAAGGATGAACACACTTTCCCACGGATATCCCAACAAGTGTCGAGAGGCGAGCATGATGAATTCCCAACTAAGGGAAAAGACCACGTAACATATGGAAGAACGCTTGGCTATTCACAAACTAGGAAGAATGAGGCAAGAAGAATTGGAAGAGAAATCTGATATATATATATATATATATATATATATATATATGTTCCACTAATGATGAAATATAGCAAGATGATCATTTATGCATCAAGCCAACTCAAGAATCATGAGAAAAACAATCCAACACATGACTTAGGACTTGCGGCTATGACTTTTACATTAAAGGTTTGGTGTCATAAATTGTATGGGGTCCAGGTGGTCATATTCACAGACCAAAAGATCCTTCAATATATTTGCAAATAGAAGAAATTGAATCTAAGGTGGAGAAGATGGCATGAGTTATGTAAGGATTATGATATCAATATTCTATATCCTCCGGGGAAGCCACTATTGTGGCGGATGCTCTTACCCGGAAATTTATGGGTAGTTTGGCTCACTTGGAGGCATGTCAAAGGTCGTTGGCCAAGGAAGTTCATCGATTGGCTAGTTTGGGAGTTCGTATTGTGGACTCTAATGAAGGAGGGGTAATTGTACAAAGTAGGGTTGAATCATCGCCTGTTGTGGAAGTCAAAGAGAAGCAATACAACGATCCATTTTTGGTGCAATTAAAAGAGGGGATTCAAAAACATAAAACAATGATTTTTCTCTTGGCATGGATGATGGTACACTAAGGTACCAAGGATGTCTATTTGTTCCAAATGTGGGTGGTCTCCGGGAAAGCATTGTGACCGAAGCTCACACTTCTAGGTATTCTGTGCACCCAGGTTCTACAAAAATGTATCATGATATTAAGGAAGTCTATTGGTGGAATGATATGAAGAGGAATGTGGCGGACTTTGTGGCAAGATGTCCGAATTGTCAGCAAGTGAAGGCCGAACAACAAAGGCCCGGTGGGTTGGCACAGAACATAGAAATTCCAATGTGGAAGTGGAAAATGATTAATATGAACTTTGTGGTAGGATTACCGTACACTCCGTGCAAGTTTGACTCAATTTGGGTGATTGTGGATCGACTCACAAAATATGCACACTTTTTTGCCGGTTAAGTCTACCGACACAGTGGAGCAGTATGCTCAGTTGTATATCAAAGAAATAGTCAGGTTGCATGGCACCCCAGTTTCCATCATTTCTGATCGGGGATCACAATTCACTGCTAATTCTTGGAAGAAATTTCAGCAAGTTTTGGGTACTCAGGTGAATCTTAGTATGACCTGTAACCCGCAGACTGACGGGCAGGCAGAGCGGACTATTCAAGCGCTTGAGGATATGTTGCGTGCTTGTGTGCTGGACTTCAAAGGTAGTTGGGATGATTATTTACCACTTATAGAATTTGTATACAACAATGGCTATCATGCTAGAATTCATATGGCACCATTTAAGGCTTTATATGGTAGGAAATGTAGATCTCCCATTGGGTGATTTGAAATTGGGGAAACAGATTTGATAGGGCCAGACCTTGTGCATCAGGCTATGGAAAAAGTTAAATAATTAAGGAATGGTTGAAGATTGCTCGAAGTCATCAGAAATCCTATTCGGATGTTCGTCGTAGGGATTTGGAGTTCAAATAAGANTTAACTCAATTTGGGTAATTGTGGATCGACTCACGAAGTCAGCACACCTTTTGCCGGTTAAGTCTACCAACACAGCGGAGCAGTATGCTCAGTTGTATATCAAAGAAATAGTCATGTTGATGGCACCCAGTTTACATCATTTCTGATCGGGAAGCACAATTCATTGCTAAGTTTTGGAAGAAATTTCAGCAAGGTTTGGGTACTCAGGTGAATCTTAGTACAATCTTTCACCCGTAGTCTGACGGGCATGCAGAGCGGACTATTCAAGCGCTTGAGGATATGTTGCGTGCTTGTGTGCTGGACTTCAAAGGTAGTTGGGATGATTATTTACCACTTATAGAATTTGTATACAACAATGGCTATCATGCTAGAATTCATATGGCACCATTTAAGGCTTTATATGGTAGGAAATGTAGATCTCCCATTGGGTGATTTGAAATTGGGGAAACAGATTTGATAGGGCCAGACCTTGTGCATCAGGCTATGGAAAAAGTTAAATAATTAAGGAATGGTTGAAGATTGCTCGAAGTCATCAGAAATCCTATTCGGATGTTCGTCGTAGGGATTTGGAGTTCAAATAAGATGATTGGGTATTCTTGAAAGTTTCCCCCATAAAGGGTGTAATGCGATTTGGTAAGAAAGGGAAATTGAGTCCGAGGTATGTCGAACCATACAAAATCATTCAGAGGATCGGTGAGGTGGCGTACAAGCTTGAGCTACCACCTGAGATGTCATTAGTACACCAGGTGTTTCATGTGTCTATGTTGAAGAAAGTAGTTGGATATCTGACACTCATTGTTCCGGTTGAGACTATTGAGGTAAATGAGAAATTGAATTACGAAGAGATTCCGGTTTCTATTATTGATCGGCAAGTCCAAAAATTGAGGAATAAAGAAATTTCCTCAGTAAAAGTGTTGTGGCGAAACCAACAGGTTGGAGAGGTTACTTGGGAGGCCGAGGAAGAAATAAAGAAAAATTATCCTTATTTGTTTGAATGACCATGTATTTTAAGTCGTGACCTAGGAAAATTATAAAACTTACTTTTTATGAATTTTGTATCATGTGAACAATTGGCATTGAGGGGTTTCCTTTCTGGATATATATTGCTTATGAGACTACATTTGCTGTTGTTTCGTATTATGTTACGTTGTTGGAATACGTATATGTTGTCAGGATGTGTTTCTGGGGCTCTGTGACATGTGGATAGGCCTAGTTACAAGGGAAACTCTGGCAAATATTTTGGAAATGTTGGGAGTTAGTCAAATTGGGGCTGCTCGAATATGGTATGAAACAAACAGAGTAGCGTAAGATGCTAATGAAGGTTTATTACCCTCGTTCAAGGACGGATGATCCTAAGCGGGGGAGAATGTAAGGCCTCGGAAAATATTTCTAACGATTTAATATTTTAAAGCACGCCAACGGTATTTGGGAATAACATGTTAGAGTAATAAAAGAGACCCATGGGATAGAACCACATTATTTCGAAATGAAACGTATATGTTTAAGGTGTATTGAAACATACTAAGGAGTTTTGTGAATGGAATGAATTCGTGTGGAACAAGTAGGATACATTAAGTGGAAAGGATGTCTCAATTCGCATACGATCCTACTTCAAACCTATGCTGCTACCAAAGTATAACGACTTATGAGGTGATCTACCTAAAACCTTAAAGCCCTTTGAGTATAGTGTCTAACGCTTCACACCATTCGTCATTCGGACATTCCTACAAGAAGTTATGATCAAATTACCAAAGGCTGGCGGAGGAGCCTGCGGATGTGAAGCATCCGAAGCCGCGTCCGAAAGAGAGGCTGGCAGTGAAGTGTTTCCATAGCGTCCAGGTCCGCATCCGAGCTTCAAAGAGGAGTGAAGTGGGGATGCGAAGCATCCAGGGCCGCATCCGAAACCCAGAAATCTGGGCCTATAAATACAAGGTCGGGGAAGGGGGATATTTTGAGTATTTGGGGGTTAGGGTTCTTAAGGTGAAGGGACGATTTTGAGCTCAAATCAAGTCCAATCAACCAAGGTAAGATGTTAATGATGTTTTGCGTTGATTATTACTCAATATACATGATTTCTAACATCATTCTTACAGCCAAATACAAGATTTCATCATCAAATTCTCAAGAACACAAAAATCACCAAAGTTGTAATTTTTTAAGATTGATCTACTAGAGGTAATTCCAATGCTTCAAACTCGTTTAATATGTGTAGTTAGAAGTATCTGAAGCATTTGTTACAAGTTATAAGCATCGAAAGATTGGATTATAAAAATGTAGTTCATGGCATGAATAGTACTTTTGAGAAAATAAGGGAGAAGGTGAATGGTAATCTTGGCGATGAAATTTATGAATACATTGAACCTATGGGATTTGTTACTAATATTGGTCTCATTGGATGTTGTTATTGTAGATTGGATTTGATTAGTGCAGTGCATCGTTGTAGTATCATTAAGGGAAGAATTTGAGGTATGTTAGCTAAACTCTTCTTTAAGAGTTGGAATTCTCATTATCCTTGTGAGTTCCGAGATGTTGATTATAAATCGAGTATTCCGATAAGTTTTGTGAAGAAGATATATGTCAAATTTGTATTTGAAATGCTCTTATCATATTGCATTATAAATTGAGGATGTGTCCCAAACCATGGATTACGTATCCACATGTTATAATTTCTACCCGTGATTTATGTGAAAGGTATTATGTCAAGTTGTGTAGAGATTGTGATTGTGATACACCTCCACCCGCATACATTGGGGTGCGGTGGCATGATCGCTTTGTGTGGGGATTATGGTATAGAGATTGTGATTGTGATACACCTCCACCCATATACATTGGGTGAGGCGGCATGACCGCTTTGTGTGGGGATTATGGTATAGAGATTGTGATTGTGATACACCTCCACCCGCATACATTGGGCTGAGGCAGCATTACCGCTTTGTGTGGGGATTATGGTATAGAGATTGTGACTGTGATACACCTCCACCCGCATATATATTAGGGTGAGGCGGCATGACCGCTTTGTGTAGCGATTATGGTATTGTGGGACTGCACCTCCACCCGCTTACATTGGGGTGAGGCGGTACGACAGCTTTGTGTATAGTTTTGGTATTGTTGTGGCAACACCACCAGTATACATTGGGGTGAGGTGGCATAGCCGCTTTGTGTTGGTATTGGTATCGTTGATGCATTTCCACCCGCATACATTGGGGTGAGGCAGCATAGCCGCTCTGTGTTGGTATTGGCATCCTTGATGCATATCCACCCTCATACATTGGGGTGAGGCGGCATAGTCGCCTTGTGTAAGTTCTTAGTACTGTGGTTATATATCCACCCGCATACATTGGGGTGAGGCGACAGGGCCGCTTGATTAGAGTTGTGGTATTGTACGTACACCTCCATCTGCATACATCGGGTGAGGCGGCGGGGCCGCTTTGTGTGAAGATGGTTACATAGGATCTCATCTTAAATCCTATAAATGTTGTTGATAGCTTTTAATAAGCTTGTTATGGTTGAGACAGTTATCTACATTATTCTTTTGCCGCACTGGTTCATCATAATTATCTTGTATTTCTAAATTCTTAAATTGGGGTTTAGTTTTCATACTAGTACTATTCGACGGTACTAATGTCCCTTTTGCCGGGGGCGCTGCATCTTTAAATGGATGCAGGTGGCTCCACAACAGGAGACATTGATCAGTGATAGTAGTACACCTTCTTCCCAGCTGACTTGGTGAGCCCCACTTCATTCCGGGGTCATGAATCCTTTGTTCTTTGTGTATTTTGTTTGGGGTATAGCCGGGGCCTTGTTGCCGGCATTATCATTGTACTCTTATTTATTTATAGAGGCTCTGTAGACATAGTGTGGGTTGTGTATTGGTGCTGGGAAAGACAAAATATGTTATGTTGTGGTTGTATTACTTGTCCGTTGAGACTTTAAAAATGGTAAAGCTATTGGAAATGAATTGGTATTGCAGTATATATATATATATATTTTATTATATATATATATATATATATTTTTTTTTTCTTTATTCATGAATGAGTTTGGGTAGACGGAATTTTAATATGCTTGCTCGGCCGGGTTCACTCGGTTGAGCGCCGGTTGTGCTCCTCGGTTTTGGGGCGTGACACTAGGATAGTCCTCCACCACTGCCCCTGCGCCCAAAACGCGCAAGTAAGGAGAAGGATCCTCGAGGCAAGCTAAAGGAAAACAAGTTGTCGAGGGATCACAGCAGGCACCATTGCGAGCGCGACCTCGCTTGAATTTAACTACTGATGAGGCGATTGCATGGCATAGGGAATAGGGATTGCAACCACTTTGCGTGCACTGAACATGAACAAACTCATAGAATGCCCCGGGCATGCAAATTTGACCATGGTTCGGGAACTGTATGCCCACTGGGATACAAACTTGTTCAGGTCACATATACATGGGAAGGACGTGCCACTGGATAAGCGATCATTATGTGCATTTTTGAGGTTGCGAATGCTGACCCGAAGAGGCTCCAGAAATTTGTCAGAAGCCCAAACTACACAAAGATACGTCACACTCTTTGTGGAGTCCATTCAAATGCCAAGTGGACAAGAAAGCAAGGAGATATTCACCTTTATATGGTTCGCTCTAATTTCAACAAGACTGCCAAAGTGTGGTAGCATTTTGTGCAAGACAGACTCATGCTCGTGGAGCACAACAACGACTGCACTCGAGCTCGAGTGTGTGTCATATTCTTTTTGATGACTGGCAGACCCATTAATGTGGGCGAGATCATGCTTGGTGAGATGGCCCGCACGCGATTTGGGCGGCAGATTAGGAGGTTCTTCTCCGGCAACTTGCTCACGCAATATTTCCTTTCCGAGGGGTGCCGGAGTACCCATGGTATAATAAGGTGGTGGAGGCACCTACAAGACTATTGGACATCACATCCTTGTTGGAGACGTCGTCTAAGCTCACTCAGGTGGCATGGAACGAACGAGATGAGAACTTCAACAGGTACCTCTATAACTCTTTAAATTTACTCATTAGCAGGACTGGTATTTTAGACGAGGAGCGTATGCATTTACACAATGACTTGTCGATCTCTTCCAAGGAGATTTTGGGTGTTGCACCTGGCAGCCTAGTTCATTCGTCGGAGGACGCAAACACTATCAAGGGTTCAGACACAGAGGACGAGGTGGGTGATGATGTTACATGGCCCCTGGATTTGGTGCCTCTAGGACCTGATGATGATGTGCCCGGAGCTGTGTATGGAGGGCATGCTGAGGAGGAGGACTCCGACTGACAGGGAGTTTTCTTTTCACCCTGCTATGTTTTACAATTTTATATGCATCGAGGACTATGCATAATATAAGTGTATGGTGAGAGGAATACTGCTTGTGATGTACTTGTATAAATTGTATCACTTTGTTTCTTTTACTTGCTTTACTTAGTCTAGTTTTAGCCTAGTTTGTTTTAAAAAATAAAAAAATAAATAAATAAAATTTTTAGAAAAAGCTCAAACTTTTCCCGACGATGGATCTTTTGGACAATTTGCTTGAGGGATAGAGTCCAATTAAAAACACCAAAAGATTGTTTTTTTAGGATGGTTAGGTAGTATCCCTTGGTTTTTCTTTGGGAGCCGGTTCTTTTCCAAGGGTGTAGCTCGAACCGGGTACTTAATGTTTTTAGAGTAGGTTAGGAAGAAACTGAGTTGCTCTGAGCTACTCAGTGACATATTGGTGTTGGCACATTAGGCTATGACATACATTCTATCTTCTCGTATATCTGGTTTGAATTGTGACGCCTAAGTAAAGTAAATAGCCTATTTTGTGATGCTTTTTCTCAGTTGTTTGACTTGTATGCCACATAGTGCATTATTGGTTAAAGTTTCTCAATTATGTGTGCTTGCATGACTTGAGAGTTGAACAAAACCGTCTTGATTGAGTCACGTGCTATCCTGTGTAGTCTACAACTTGCCCCGTGTGTTAATCGAAGCGAAATTGTTAAGTTGTGCTAATCTAGGAGATGATGTAGGCGTTTCTTGCTTGATCATAGATGTGCTTATCACATAAAAAAAATATAATTTTCCGTTGCTAGCCCCTTGAGCCTATAGACCTTTCTTTTGGCACCCACATTACAAGCGGTACCCCTATTTAGTTCTTAATTTAATATTGTTGAACCTTTACCTCTTAAGGCACTTAGTCACTAAAAGAAGTAAAGTGAGAGATTTGGGGAGTAGCTCTTGAGTGGAACCATGGAAGGGCTCTTTGGTGCTCTTGAGATTTGGGGAATTTTCTTATGTAGTTTTGGTGTTTTGTATACAACAAGACTTGAAGATCCAATAACATAGAAAAGATGACTAAAACCAGTAGAAGAGCAAAAATGCGGCAGGTTTGCGACCGCATAAATGATGTGCGGGCCGCAGACCAACCACAGAGTGAAGCAGTCCAACCTAGTTGTGAGAGTGGATTCTGCGATCCATTATGCGGTCACAAAATGGATATGCGGCCCGCATAACAAAAATGCGACGGAACACTGGAGAACTGGGCAACCAACTCTGCGAAGGAAAGTGAAGATATGCAGACCGTGAAAGTTGTCTGCGACCCATTCTGCGATCGTAGACTTGATCTGCAGGGCATTTTTGTCACTTTTTCACCCCGACTTTTAGCCCATTATAAATAGAATACGCCATTATTTTTGAATCTTTTGAAAAGAGTATCTTGTCATCTTTGTAAGCTTTATGACTTTATTTATTGCTTTGTTCTTTGATTCCAGTATGAGTAGCTAGTTTTAAATACTAAGGTTGTGGACCCTAAATGGGTGTAATGTTAATGGGTATTTACCATTGAATATATATATATATAATGGTTGGTTGTTATCTATTCATTTATCACACTTCATTTATTGTTGATGGTTGCAAACATTGACTAATGCCATTTTACTCTATCTTTACTTGGAAAAGTGCGTTAGGGTTTGGTAGAATTGAATAGCAAATATTCAAGTCTTTATGCCTTGTTTAATAGAATCGCTTAGGAATAAGTGGGTTCTATTTGACAAGTATTGGTTGTTCTTAACTCTAACTCTTTTATATTTGGGAAAATCATAAAGAGAAAATACTACCTAATTATTGGGAAATATTGGGTAGTCATTTTGGAACCATTTGCATATCAAAGGGCCTTCCGTTAGAAATATATCATATTAACACCGATAACATTACATTCCATTGATCGGTACACAACCTTGGTTTCCTTAATTGGATTAATTACATTCTCATAAAAAATAGTTTTCCAGATAATTCACAATCACAACACTCTCTTTTTAAACTAACGGAGTAGGATTATGACTTAAGTCAAGTTTTACACTACTCAAGTAATCTTTTCACACCTATTACCGGTGGGATTCGGCGCCAACCTAGTTGGGTTATTATATTTGATATCGACCTCCTTAAACCATTTATTTAGGTGTATAATGAGCGTATCAAGCCTCATGCAAAGAATGAAGGCAATGCTTAGCACTATGGAGAAAAAGGGAGTGTTTAGCCTTATGCAATAATGAGGTCAGTGCTCAACCCCATGCAATGTGATGGAGACAATGCTTAGTCTCATGCAAATGAAGGCAGTGATTAGCTTTATGCAATAGAGGAGGAAGTTCTTAGCCTCATGCAATGTAATGAAGACAGCGTTTCATCTCATGCAAGGAAAGGCATCGTTTAGCCTTATGGATTAATGGAGGCAATTCTTAGCCTCATGCAATGTGATGGAAACACTATTTAGTCTCATGCAAGGGAAGGCATCATTTAGCCTTATGCAGTAATGAGGACAGTGCTTAGCCCTATGCAGTAATGGAGGCATGGCTTATCCCAATGCGATAATGGTGACAGTGTTTAGCCTCATGCAGAGAGAGGCAAAGATTAAATATGAGGCAAAAAGTGATCTATAGCTTCACACGTTTGTACTAGGCGATATATGTTGTTGAAGATAGCATTCTTGTTATGTATTTGTCGATATGCTTGTTATATCCATTATGCCTGAATCCATCAAACAATCATGCATTTTTTGAGGGAAAGGTTGGTCCGTGCCCTTGATTCCTATTTCGCCTTTGCTCCTTGTTCGGGTAACCCTAGGTAACATCTAGATATTATAGAAAATGATTTTTTTGAAAATATGTATTTGTGACAAATCATTTGTAAAACAAATACAGTTGTTCAAAATATGTGACGATGCATAAAACCAATAATTTTGTCGAATCGAAGACTGTGACATGCTTCGAGACATTGCAAACTACTCAACTTGGAATTTTGAGGATCCTCCTCAAAATGTTTCCCCATTTTAAATGCATACTTCTGGCGATACACTTCTTGGCGACCTTTGACGTAATGAGATTGACAAAACTCAAAATCTTGCCCCAATTTCCTGACCGTAAAGGGGAATGAAGATTTTATTATGATGTGACCAAACCCATATGACTGCCTACGTATCCCTTCTTAAACTTGAATCAGGTCAAGCATAGTTCAGGTTACATCAAATAGAAAGTGCAAACATAATCTCAAACATAATATCTCTTGACTGCATCTGAATTCATAGGTTTTGGCCAGCTTTATCCACACATCTTTGCGAGTATAAGCGTTCCTCCTGTCAGTACTTAGTGAACAATGTAAGTGTCTTGCCAATTTGGTGAGAATTTCCATTTTGCTTCGTCTTGATATGGAAAGATCCGTTTCCACACCAACCGCCCCGGTGTGAATTGCCTCAATCTAACATTTTTGTTGAAAGCCCTTGACATTCTTTTCTGGTAGAGTTGACAGTGACACACTGCGTTCATCCTCTTACTGTCAATAAGAGCCAGTTGCTCATACTGGCTCTATATCCATTCCTCATCGATGAACTCGGCCTTTGTATGATTCTTAAGGAAGGAATCTCCACCTCGGTAGGTATAACAGCTATAGTACCGTAGACCAGTAGATAGGGGGTTGTCCCGGTTGATGTACGGACTGTGGTACGGTACCCGATCAAAGAAAATGGTAGCTTCTCATGCCATTGCTTGTATGTTTCCACCATCTTCCTTTAATATCTTCTTGATGTTCTTATTGGCGGCTTCTACAACTCCATTCATCTGCAGTCTGTTTTTCGTAGAATTCTGGTGCTTGATCTTGAATGTTTCACACATGGCTTTCGTCAGATCATTGTTGAGATTGGCGGCATTCTCAGTAATGTTTGACTCAGGTACATCAAATCGAC